>JAIPRN010000055.1:0-40145 GCA_025469175.1 Geopemphigus sp. TES_GeoC_2020
GGGGGGGGGGGGGGGGCTCGCGTATCGCTTAGGGCCGCTGAAGACGTCGAAGAACGTGTTCCGATCAACGGGTGTTTATTACGCGCCACGTAAATTTCGTATTTTTCGTTATCGTTTGTAGATACGTTCGATTAATTTTAACGCGTTCGTTCCGTACGTTAAACAATAGCGAACGCGCTTAAAAAAAATTAAACGTTCGACGCGATTTCGTAAAAATCGACGACTTTTAACTACTTAGTTGAAAGAAAACGCGACCGTTTGTACGATACCGATTCGACAACTGACACCGGGGAATCTTACTCGCGCGTTTTTGGCGTTTCGAACATTCCGAGACGTACGCGTTCTTGAGAGCGTTATTTCGTCACGAAATCGTACTTTTCCGAAATCGGTTTCGTTTGAAAACGCCTACCCCGATTACCACGGCGCGCGCGCGATCGTTGTTCCGCTATAACGTACGTAAATCACACAAAAGGAAACCGGCGAGCTGGGCGCGTCTGGGCGATTTGAATATTTTCTCGGACACGGACGACGCCAGACCGAGCGAATACGAAATCGTGGAAATCGTCACGCATCCCGACTACGATCCGGCGTACGTGTACAACGACATAGCGCTGTTTCGTTTGGGCGCGGACGTCGAGTTCTCCGCGTACGTACGGCCGGTTTGTCTCAACGCCAACCCGTCGTTACGCTTTAAGACGGCGTCGGCCACCGGTTGGGGTCGGATCAGTCAAAGTGAGTTTTATTCGAATACGCGCCGACCAAATCGTACGCACGTTGTTCGCGCGTTTCGGCTTCACGCGACAAAGTGTAACCGACGGACGCTCGGTCGTCGTACAAAAACAACGCGCCGACGTCGTTATCCGTCCCGCTTTTCGAACGTCCGACGACGCCGCCGCATTATATTACTACCGTACGACAAACACGTATGGAGTTCGGTGCGAACGGCGGAGGGCTCGATATATTAATATTACGAATTATTAGTGCCGTACGTCCATAACGGTATAAAGAGTGCGTGTGTGTGTGTGTAATTCGGATAGACGAGCTCGGAGACTAAGGGCGCGCGCACGGTACACGACGGTAATGATGTCGCGTTTAAATCGTCATTTTCAGAGGGTCAGACTAGCGCGGACCTGTTGAAAGTAAACTTACAGTCGATACCGTTCGGCCAATGTAAGCTCAATTACCCGCCGAGTTCCAGAATCAATTTCGGGTTGATCGAGGACAGCATGCTGTGCGCCGGCGATTTCGACGAAGGGACCCGAGACACTTGTACGGTGAGTTTGGTCGCCCGGTGCTGGTACATTTCGTGAACGGAATTTCGCGAGTTCCTCGGCGTGTCCACCGGGCGACGACACGGGTGTAGCGAGCGATCGTGGTACCAATCCAACGAATCGTCGGTTTTTAATCTAACTAATCGCCGTGTTTCAGGGCGATTCCGGCGGCCCGTTGCAAATACAACACGCCAACTACGTCTGCATGCACACACAAATCGGGATAACGTCGTTCGGGAAATACTGCGGCAGCAAAGACACGGCCGGCGTCTACACGAGGGTGTCGCATTACGTGCCGTGGATCGAACGGATCGTTTGGCCGACGTTTTGAGCCGGCCGAACGGGGCGACCGGTACGTGACACTCGGACCGTCCCCGTCGTTTCGTACCACTTTTTGTCGTTCCGCCACCAGAACACCGCCCGCCGTCGGCCGATTTCCTCCCGTTCGCGTTTTATAATAAATCGTTGCCATCCACGACGCGTTTTATTTATTCGGTTCCTGTCCGCGACGCCGGCGGAATGGTATCCGCGCGTTTTCGTTCCGACGCGATATTGTCGCCCGTATTTAACCAAAGGGACGAAAACTATCGCCGTCCCGTATTTAACGCGCCCATTATACCTCGGGTTGGTAGCCGACACATATCGGTACGAACATTTTTCAGAACGTCCCAAAGCGAACGTAAACAATTTACCGAATTCGCTTTAGAACGGTCGGGTTTTTTCAGTTCTATGTAGATACAATTCGATAATTCTAGTATTCTACACGGTAATTAACGATATTCGGGAACGTTAATTTGGCGAACCGAACGAACGAAATAAAAACGCGCGTAATCAAATAAAACGTTAATTTTCGATTATTCGCGTATAACGAATTTAAGCTATAAAAATGACCTAAGAAATAACTATAATCGCTATTGTTTTAGGTAACGTGTATTATATATTCTATACTTATAAAATACGTAATTATATTGTTTGTATACGTTTGTTAGTACTACTCAAAATGATATATATTTACGTATTTTCCTCGGGTCATGATTTTTTTATTACTGTTATTCAATTCGTGTACAATTAACTGTACGAACGACGCGTATCGCTACGTAAACACGGAACAAAAAACAAAAACGACCGTTTAAAACAATAGGCGAAACGTGTTTTGTTTTTTACCGAAAAAAAAACGTGAAATTTACACTGGTGGATATCGTTAGGAAAACAGGGATCCGAGGAGCGTAGGCACGTAGAGGAGAAAATATTGGACGATAGTTTGGAGTTTCGTGTAAACGTTACGCGTGAAAACGTCGTTTTCGCGTCAAGAACACGGACTTATTTCGCGAGTAAAACTATCGCGATAGGTTAGGTTTACGATCGTAAACGAAAGTGGATTACGGTATAAGTACCCGATCTGAGAACGATTTCGTTCGCCCGGACGGTTAGCGGAAAGGTTACCGAAAATTGTACGCCACTGCGAAGTTTTCCCGAAATGTCCGCACCTAACAGCCGATGGTCAAACGAGCTTAGCTCGGACGGTGATTTCCGTCGTAAATCGAACGTCGCGGCAACGGCACGGAGACGATAAGCGCGTTATCACATTTTTGGGACGGAACGCCACGCGTTAAACTGTCCGTGTATTATTTACGCGACGCTTCTCCCGTATAGATTTTCCGAGCTCCTTATCCGAAATTCGCGCTTTTACGCAATACCAACCCCCGGAACCGATTCCGTACGTCGTCGATTATCGGTCGAACGACGCGAACGGAATTCACGCGACCCGCCAAAGTCCGTTCGGGTACGTTTTCCCGGCGCCGTTGTTACGGGGAAACGAACACTCTGGCGATCGTTCACGTAGACCGCCGCGTTCGAATCGGCGTGGTTTTCGTTATTATGCGTTTAGTACGCCTAAAATGTCCGACGAAACCTTATTACGGGGTTCGCTCGTTACCTTCGTGATTTCTTACGCGCCTAAATACGTATATAAACTACGGTCGAGTTATTTCCGTTTGTTACGTAACAACGGCGCGTTCAATTACGGTTTTCACACAATTTTCACGTACGTTCTACTTCCGAGGTCGTTCCGTACGCATCATGATGTTATATTGGCGTACCGAAGAACGCGTCGTCCTCTAAATATACGAATGAAAATACGCCGAAACACGAACGATACCATCGAACAATATCGCCGGCGAGATTATCAATTTGTTTGTGTTTCCGCTCCGCGACTTGTAAAATTCGACGGCGCCCGGTCGATCGGATCTGGTGGCGTGCCCGAGGACGGACAAAATCGACAGATTTCCCCGTCAGATACGGCCGCCGGAATGTTCGTAACCGCTCGGGGGAGGGGGGACGCGGACGAACGGTTACGTTTTATTGGAAAACAAAATTACGCCGGCAAATTGCCGGACGTTCGCAAGGTCTAAATAAATGGACAACCGTCGAAAACTAAACGAACGCGCGTATAAAACCCGGCCGATCCCTACGGGCGATCGCAATTCAGAATTTCGACGCCGACCGTCACACACGCGTGTACGTACGGAAATCGTTTCTGTTTTAATCGAATTTATCTCGCGTTTATTTCGTTATTACGCTCGAAAAAAAAACCGACAGAATGATGATCAAAAAAACGTTTTTGGTATCGGTTCTACTACTTTTCGGTTACGCGTTCTTTACCAAGGTAAGTGTACCCTGCGGTAAGTCTCCAACGTCCGACGATAAAACCTCGCGTTTTTCGTTCGTTTCGACAAATTACAAACGTTAACGCCGACTAGGCTGTGGTAGTGCGCTCGGTTTCCCTCCCCCCCAATTGTGTTTCGTACGTTTGATTTCTGAGATCGGGGATGCCTTTGAAAAGCTCACGTAAAACGTTCCGGTTCGAAATTACGTTTTTGGAAAAAATTCGAATTTGAACGCTCCAATTTTCAATGGCCGTCACACTTTGGTTTTTCGCGAGAAAATCGACGAATGTTGGGAAAAACGTTTTAACGATATTCGCGGTGTACAACTGTCCCGTAAACCGAGCGACACGCGTATTTTGGATTTATACGATTATCGATTTCGTTAAATCATCTGTACTTACCGGCACTACGTTGATTGGCAGGCCGCCGAAGATGCGGACACCGGCGACAAGGAATTAATAACGAAAATAATGTCCGTGGGGTTCAAATGCTTCAAGGACGCCGACTGGAGTAAGAAGTATTCATTTACGATCCATTATGTTTACGTTAAAATGAACGATTGGAATTATTATTAACGAAATTAGTTCGAACGTAACGTATACACACACATATTATGTATACTTTTGAAACGATCGACATTCGGGACGACTTTTGACGTACTTGGGTGAACGATTAAATCTAATAATATTCGCCGTTCGACGTTATTCCTCGATACGAATACAAAAAGAGCCATCGCGGACGAGAAGTTGCCCTTTCGTAATTTCGTTACGTTTTTTTCTTTTCGATTTTATTACGGCTGTCGATTTTGTCACGGGTATAATATATAACAACTCCGGTAATTCTTTGCCAGCCTCGGTTCCCAGATCCGTTAGTTTTTCTAGGCTTAAATTTTAGAGTAATTTTACTTCTCCTTTCTGAAAATAATTCTCCTTTCGACGGCGAGTTTAATAAATTTCGCTCGGTTCCCGAATTCTTTCGCATTATTACCCCCTTCCCCTTACAACGTAATCGGTTTCAATCTATTCTCGGCAACGGCAGTATTCCTACAAACGTATCCACACCGATGCTCTCTCCAATTGCAATTCTTCCGCCGCTATCCTTCTATCGGGTTAACATCGATGCCGGGTTTCCCGTTTAATTTGTGCGACAATTATTGCTTTACGTTTGTTCCTCCATAGCGTTCTAGTTGTACGGTTTTTAGTATCTCGTTTTCTAATTGTCGACCCGTAACAGTTTAAGCGACTGACGATAGCTAACCAAAAACGAACAACCCTTTCGTTTATCACGCACAACCGTTTCGTTTCAGACGCGTGCGGGGATATGTTAAAAATTGACTACGACATTACTCAACAAAAATACAAACAATGTACCGTAAGTAATTCGTGCACGGCGCCGATCAACGTACACGCCGTTTGTTCGAATAATTATTTTATATTATTTACAGTGTCAAATGGCGTGCATTGGAGAAGAACTTGGAATGGTAAGTGTGTTCGAACATCAAACGTTGATTTATACGGATTTTCTCGTCCGTGTTTAATCGACGAGTGGCGCGACAATGTTGATACGTCCGATATAAATCGAACAAATAACGATCGTTAACGATAATTTTCCCGTTTCTAATAAATCTTTTCGATTAGATCGACAGTGACGGGAAACCCACTCCTGAAAAATTACTGGAACAGATAAATAGAGTCAAACACGAAGAGATTAAAAGTCAATTGCAAAATGTTTACGAAAAATGCAAAACCGGTAAGTCGTACGAGTTACAATAAACAACGCGTTCAAAATATTTGTACGTTTTCGTAAAACATTTTAATCACGATTTCGTCTGTTTCATGTACACGATTTATAATACAGTCACAGGTGCCGAAAAATGTGATTTGGCCGAGAAATTTACCGTGTGTGCGTTAAAAGAATCACCAATAGTAAGTGAACTAAGCGACGTTTTTAATTTAGTTATAAAATTACGCGTACGTATATCGTTAAAATTTTATTTTTTGTTTTTCGCAGCTAAAGGAACACATGTCTACATTGATAGAAACCATAAAGAAGATGAAAGGAAACTAGTTAACGATAAACTTCCGTTATTAATTTACCATAGATACCTACTCGTCTCTCTTGATATTACGTAATATTTGTTAGCGTACAATTATATATTATCAACATTAGTATATAAATAAATAGACAAACACGCAATTTCATTATTTTATTTTTATTTTCACAAAATATTAATACCAAGTACTATTTACATTTAATCGAACCTAAGTGTATTTAAATACATATAAGTACATTTGGTTATATTTATTCGTTCAACTTGATCGTTCTAAAACAATTTATTATCGCTGTATTAAAATGAAACGTATTGTTTAATTCTACGGCGTTAAAAACCTATAAAGTCACGACGAATATATATAGTCAATGAAAACGGCCAAATATACAAAAAAAAACATTTTCCGCGTCGTTTTAAATGTTTATAAATATTAAAAAAAAAATTTTCCAACGAAATACTATCTTTATACAGTTGGAATTTTACAACTTCATATATTTCTTGAACAAAAAAAATACAAATAAACCGGTTCATGGATTTGACAATTTATCTAAGTATTACATAAATTTTCTACACATTATGTTCGGCAGTGTAAATCTTTCTCCATCTTCTTCTTATAAAATGATTGATTTAATAATTCTAATTCGGCAAGTTTTCCCGCAGCTTTGGTTTTACTACTGAATTTATATTTCTTTTGAAAAACTATGAGCGCTGCTTCTGGCGCTAATACTTTGTATATGTGCGAAACTTCCTAAATAATAAGAAAATATACGATTTTTAATACTATATAACAACAACAACAATAGAGTACAAATATTATATAACTCACACGAAATAGATGCGGTGGAATGTTTAAAGTTTGTCTTACATACATGTATATCCAATATTTCTGATCTGGATTAAACATTATTGTGTATAGTTGCTTGGCAATGTTTAAACTTGACTAAACAAAAGCAAAAATAAATACAAATTAATATAGTATGAAAAAATATCAACATTTTTTTTAAACAGCGAGAAAGAAAAATATATTAACGCGATAAATACCGATTTATTTGATTCGAATAAATAAATTGTATAAAGAAGTACAGAGGCCTACACTTATCAACATCATATAGATGACAAGTTGTTATGATTTATATATTTATGAGGTGGTTGAGAAGGGAAAAAATTCCTTCAATAAATACATAAACTTCGTTTTTGCTTGTACTTATAAATTATTTTACGACTATATCCTTACCAATAATTATAATAGATAAGTAGATACATTTTTATTCTACTTTATAGATATTTTCAATAAAATATATTTATTTTAAATTTAAATTAAAAAATTAATTAAAAATTAATATTATTAGCTTCGCAAGAAATTAGTTATAATTTAATTAATTCAAACATTAAAAAATGATACAATTAGCAAAAACAAAAAAAAATACTGTAACATTCTTTTAAACACTAATAAAATTATCGTTAATTACCAGATTTGGCTGACTTTTTTCTATTTGTATCAGTTCATCTTTGCTTTGGTTAATAATCTTACGGATTCTGGATAATTTCATTTGACGTAATGTCTCATAACTAATAACATACCATACATAATAACTATTTTTATCAGTTTGTTTTCAATTTAAATTAATTGAAATCAGAAAACTCTTACATATTATCTAAAGATAATTCTTGTTTTGGTTTTTTCGCAGTTTTTTTTAATTCTTTGTTTACTATATTACAAAAAAAAAATGTATATATAAGAATAAAAATGTAACTAAAAGTAAATTTACAATATATATTATGCGTATTAAGTACCATGTATTGTTTCTGTATTAATTGATGGTAATATGTAACCTAAACATGTTTAAATCATAATTAATAACGTGTTTATGTTATGAAATTTATTTTTTACTTGAAAAATCAGGTTTTGTATGTTCATCATCAATCTCACAATCGATAAACGGTCCAACACCTAATAAAAACGTATTATATAATCTATATTTAAACAATAATAATTGTTACCATATGGCAAAAATTTTCTTTTCTCGTACGCTAATTTTGGCTGCTTTGGTGATTTCAATGTATATTCTACAAACATATAAACGAAAGAGGTTATTAAAATCATTATCATAATAATTAACAGTTACGATTTATTTGTATTTTAATCGTTTCGTTATTTTGTAATTCTATTTTGGCTTTAATTAATTTACTACGTACTCTAAATTTAGAAAAATAATTACTAACTAATAAATAACATCGTTAATAGTGATAAAATTTGTTTTTTGTTTAATTATCATTAAATGTATTACTAAATGAATATGAATCGTAATTTATAAACGTCGAACAATTTATTTTATTTTACTACTATAGTAAATAATAATAAACAAAAATATTACCCGAATATCTGATGTCATGTTGATCAATTTCTGGAACTGCGTCCCAAACCAAATTTCTTTTCATAATTAGCAATAATTACTTTAATATATAGTATCTTATGGAAACACCTATTATCTAAATAATAAAAATATAAACATATTATACATATATATAAAACACATGTTTTTTGTTTATTCATTATAAACAATATTTGACAAAAAATAATTTCATAAACATGATTTTAAACACACAAAATGTATCGGTGCACTTTATTTGTAATATTATTTTTAGGCAAACCGTTTCAGTACAAATGTGAAATTAAAAATACAAGAATAAAAATGCACGCAATCATAATGCCTTTTGACAAGTTAGAACATAAAGATATGAATTATTTCAACAAACTTACAACTACTTATACTAATTGTACTCAAAAACTAAATAACATAAAAGTCAAAAAAATATGCATAAATATAAAGTTAAAAAAAAATATTCAGGTAAAATTATTTTAATAGGATGTGCGATAAGCCCATATTTTTTGTCGTTGCCTATTCAACAAATATTATAACAAAATTATTTAAAGATATACTTATAGCTATGCTATAATTATGATGCTCAGATTAAAATTAGAATATAAATATATAACGTAAATGTTTTGTTTTAAAAAAAAGAAAAAATATTTCTGAGGTATATCCATTTTGTAAAATATTGAATTAAGGACAATATTAGATTCTCCACATTTTTGTTTTTTTAATAGCTATTGTTTGTATTATAAAAATTAATTAAACGAGTACACAAAACCATATTGTATTAATATTATAAAAATAAATACGAATTTTAACAAAAAAAAATTTAGGAATATTTTACAAACGACGAAGTAGTAATCATCGATCAAGTACATAATGTTGTAACCAATGAAATGAATAAACTCATAAACCCTTACATAGTAGTAATTCGACAAGACGAAGTACTGGAGTCGTACATACTTAAACACTTACAAGTTAGTTCATAGGACGTGAAACGTTGACGTCGTAATAATAATAATAATGGTGGGTTTTAACTTTCAGATGGTTAACGCTGAAGTAAAGGAAAAAGTGTTTAATAAAGAATTGAATCCTCAGTATTTGGGTTGTTATATGGATGCAAAACGGTCGATTTGTAATACAATTATGACCAATAATGTTCCAACAAAATACAGCGAAGTATAAACAAGAAACTTTTATGACGCGATACCGTATTATAGATAATTATTTCTGATTGAATTTTCATAGGGTTTTTGTTGCTCGTGTAAAATGGCGATAAATATTAAGAGACAATTGAACGACTGTCAAGGACGAAGTAGATTTAAGCACGTTATCCACACGACAAAGAGTTACAACGAAGACGAATTCGATATGATAATCAATCAAATGATCGATAATATGACATCCTCGGATAGTGAAATAATTAAAATGAACGATAAAAAATCGAGTACTACAAAAAAACAAATACGCGGCGGTCAAAATTGTGACGACTTAAAAACGCCAAAATATGTAAACGAGCCGTATAGATATCACGAAAGTAGTCATTGTTTGCAATTCAGCGATTTATGGTTGGATTAACTACTATTTTTTTTTACGATTTTTATCGACGCTTAACATAATATTTCTTCAATTCCAGGTATAATGTGAACAAATTAGAATCGGCCTCGTATTTTCATTCGGTCACAATAAGTGTTTATGAGAAGCATATTAAAAATAATGAACCAGCCTACAAAAAAATTATATCAAAAGTCAAGTAGGTACTTATTATTCCAAAAAAAAAAAAATAATAATAATAACAATTAGGTACATAAGTACTACTATTAATAATTACAGTTAATCATATATCATTTTTACGTAAAAATTTCCATATTTTATTACGTAGCGTAGTGAAATTAATCGTCAACTACACTAACGGGTTTTTCATTATTATGTTAGAAAAACGTATAAAAACAATTTGGGGATTTCCATTTTGTCGCAAAAAAATTTTCCCGTATTATGTGTTACACACTTAATAAAATTGAGTACCTATTAAATAAGGAAGCAAATTGGAAAATCCATATTGATGTGAATTTCCCTGACAACATAATCTGTAAATTTATAAAAAAAACTCGATCAACGTATTTAAAAAACATTCAGTCAGTCCTCGAATGTTTTCTTAATTTGTTTTTACATATAACGAACAATAATCACGAACTTCAAATGTAATTTGTACTTTAAAATTTTAAAGCGTGTTAATTGTAACATAAATCTAAACACGATTACTATAAAGATACATTGATAATTATAAATTACACAGGTTAAGTACTAAAAACCAGAATTATAAAAATAGTGATTCGACTGTGCAAGCAAATTACGTGTCTTTAACATTTGAAGACGATCAATATTACAGTTTGGACATAGATAATGACCGACTTTTAATACCAGAAAATGTACCGTCTGTAGTTGAACATCTTTATCCACAAGCAATAAGTGATAAACAAATTAATTTCACTAACAAACAAAAAACAGCAAATGTTAATTCCGTAATAAAACATATTACAGACGATCCAAATAAATATTTAATTGTGAACGCGAACAATATAAGTGTCAATGGTGACGAATGCAATAAAGTTGGAGTATCATATGAAGCATTTTATAAACAAAACAACAGATGTGGAATGCCACAATCCAATTGTTTGAACAACCAACCATCACATTTATGGAAACACGATATGGTACCTTACATAAGACAAATTACTTTTCATACAAAGCGCAATATTCATTTTTATATATTTATGGTATACAATATCTTGTATGCCATAATACATATTTGATAGGCTGCTGAATTCCAACTAATATGTCTTCTTCAAAACAGTTTTATTATTATTATTATATTATATATATATTTTTAATTTTTTTTTCTTATTTATAATTAGAATGAAATGGACTTAGGAAAACCGGGAAGTTATTTTTTGGAAAATTTTGTTAAATTCCCACGGAATACAGATATTTTACAGAAAATGAATGAAATTCAAACATTAAATTTACTATATGAAATGGATTATACTAGTGAATTATTGCTCCATACAGAAACAAACTATAACAGTATACTTTTAACAAGGTAATAACTTTTAAAAAATAAGATATATAACAATAAATATAAATTGTCAATAAATTATAAATTAAAAAAAAAATTATATCTATTATCTTCGATAAAAATAATGTACATAGATTTAATAATTGATGTTACAATAGTCATTTATATAGTATATATTCGTGTTTTTTTTATAAATAAAATTTAATATGTTAATTAAAATGTTTTATTATTTATTAAATAAACTTAAAAAACCATTAATAATTAATTGTAGTTATTTTTATATAGTACTAATATCAGTACCAAATACTATTTAAATTATGACAGAATGATCAAGGAGTCTGAACAAATGTTGGGACTAATATATATAATGTCTACACTGGAACATTAATTTATACTCTCATCTATCAAATATAAGAGTTAATTATAATTTGCAATAATATATATTAATTAATATATTGAAATTAAAATAGGTCCCTTGTAGAAATTGTAGAAATATACTCAGATGCAACTAAAAATGATCAAGTTAAAATAGTTGCTGTAATTTATAATATTGGAATGGAGGCTGACTTCTTCCAAGTACAATTATTATCACAATTTCCATTAAATATGGGAAAAAATTATACTAAAATTCAAAGTTCCAAAGAACAAATTTTTCCTTTTCACCGGTTCAACTATGTTTTAATTGATTATGGATTTCTTGCCAAGCCAAATATCAACTGCACGTGTAAAACGTTTGATAAAATACCCTCCTAATATAAAACTGTTTACTATTGAATTATATTTCAAACAGTGCAAGTATTGGATAAATGGAAAAATATATTAGCTTGGAGATATGTTCAAATTAGTGAAGCAAACCATTGTTTTTGTGTATGGAAATGTGAATGTTCTTGTACAACTATTGAACATCCAACATTTACAACTAACTGTAAAACAATGTCTAAAGAACATTATAATGGAGCTGGCTTTCGAGGTGCTATACCTCCAGTTTTACGCCATAATGCAAGATTAAATATAATTCATTTCACATTTTTATTTGTAGCTACATATTGGACTATAGTGTTTTTGATTGGTAAAATACATTCCAAAACTAAAATACTCGTATACATTTGTATAGATGCAAGGGAAATAGCAATATTAAGTTTGAACTATAATGTTTTAGTAGCCATTTTGTTTTATGCCTATCTACCAAACATTTAAATAATAAAACACTATTAAAAATAAAATATATATCATTTTTACAACAGGAGTTTGAAGGAAATGCTTTTCCCTTGCCTTTACTAAGGGCATCAATACTATTAATATTATAGATTTGGAAAACAGCCAATTTATTTAAAATTACAGGAATAACAAAAGCAATAATTGGATTATGTTGGAAACAATTATCATCATTTGGATTACATTTAATATTTTGCGAAAAATCGAAAAATTTAAAGTATTATTTAGAACCTGAAATATGTTCATTATGCGTTATTTATGACAAAAATGGTTATGCTGTGCATCCATACACTAAAAGTCGGATAATTCAATTAGTTTCAAAGTAAAGTATCTATCTACTTATTAGATTAAAATTTAAAAAAAAAAATTTTTTTTTTAGAAAGAAAGAATTTTTAACAAATATTTTTTACCTTGCTTTGATTTTCATACATTTTATGAAAGAGTGGTGTTTTATAAGAATGTTTAACATTGGTAATAAAACACCTAATAAGGTATGCAATACAATAAATGATAAAATATTTTAAAAATTAATTTATCAATTATTTTATAGGATTATATCATTGTTGAAGAAAATATAGAAACAGAGAATGATTGTATCATGGATTATGAATATGACAAATCAAATTATGACACAGATAAATACCAAAAAATAAGAGTATACATTATATAATTTTAGATTAAAAACATCAATTATCGAAATTTTTAAAATAATTTTTTTCTAGGAATTAAGTGATGAATTTAGTGATTTTAAATCAGATGACTCCTTACTATCTTTAAAATCAATAAAAGGTGAATAAATAACATACATCAAATTTTTAAATATATCTTAAAATAATTTAAATATACATTTATATATATATATATATAAATAATAAATTCTTCATATTATGAATAGAAAATAATACTTTAAACAACTTATCAAATACAAAATGGAATTTGCAAATGGACAATCTTATAGAAATATTATTGAAAAATGATATTGTTTATTACAATAATTTTAAAACAATCAATCAAAATAAAATCGTATACAGCATAGCTGGACATCTTGTCAAAAGATATGCAAATTTCTATTTTTACCCTTCACCATTGAATCAAGTAAATAATATAAAATATTAACTATATTAATTATTGAAAATTAAAATATAAACATAACTTACATCTTAGACCTATACACTTTATGGTGCTCAATTGGAAACACCAAGAAAATTATCCTTTTCCAAGTGTAATGTGGTTTATTATTCAAAAGAGGAAGTAATTATGAGTAAAGAAATAAGTTTATTACCTAAAGGAATCATTATCAATGGGATATAATTAATAGGATATCAATATTTATTTTGAATTTCTTTTAAAGACATATAATTTTGATTTCTGTATTATAATAATAATCAAAAAATGTTTATTTATATTTAATAAAGAATCTCTAACTAATGATACAGTTCTTGCATTCAGCATTTTTACTATTTATTAAAAACCGTAAATTAATACTTTAATAATATAAAAATGTATTAAGAATCAAAAGTAATCATTTGTTATAAATATAGTATCTAGATATTATTGATTATAAATTATGAATATTGTTGTTTTATTTTTATTGTAAGCTTGCTACAAATACAATATTAAAAATAAATAAATGAAACTATAATAAAAATATATATTATAATATACTATATAAACTAATAAGAATATAAAAATAAATAAAATTATAGAAGCAAAACAATTGAACGAGTTAGTTAGCGTGAAATATATTTCATACTAATAAAATGAATAAAAATTAAGCAACTTATTTTACAATTGTTACATCGAATAATATACTTAGAAATATTTAGTCATCAACTATTATGATTAAATATTTTGGTCAATTAGTTTATAAAAAATTTTTTTTGATATATGATAGGCATTAATTACAGTTAAAAAGTATAATAATACAACAATTGATTTAAATAGAAAAACGAATTAAATAAAGCGATAAATTGAATTTTCAAAATTATATATATTAATATAGGTACAAAATTGAACAAAAAAATGTGTTGCGTAACTTTATCGTAAAACAATTTTAATGAAGTCACGATGTAGTTAATAAAAAGTATACATAACTCCTAGTTCATAAAAAAATAAAATGAAAGACTCGAGATGACTTGGAAAGAAAATTTATTTGAATTATATATCGAACACGAGAGAGATACACATTTCGTAAAATTAATAAACGAATATTTGTTTCGTGAATTAATTGCGTGTGGGTAAACTATTTCGGCCGTATAATGGAATATGTTTCGACCATTAATTAGCCATAGTTAAGTTAAAAAACACGGTGAACATTAGAACCATTTTAGTAATCAACTCGATGATCAACCATAACAAGCTCGATCGTCTAAACGAACAACTACGTATTACAATTGTTAATATTATTATTATCTTACTATCGTTTATTTACGTATGTTGGCTAGCCGTTGTATAAACGACGGAAAATGTTTACATTTTTGTCAAAAACTAAAACACGTTGGTGAGAAAGCGCGATAAAAATTAAAGCAGTGCGAAATAATAGAAGACAGCGACGGCAACGTTAAATAAACGATTTTAGAACGTACACTCGACACTGAGACTCGTCGATAAACAAAAATTACGCGAAAATCATTTTTTATCACTTTTTTCGTGCGATTATTTTCGAAATATTTCCGCAATCCAATACCGTGTAATCAGTTGAGCGCGCATGCGTGTCGTGGACAATCGAGGAACGACGCGGTATAGTACAACGACGACGACAATGACGTCTATGAAGTTGTCGACTCTGATCGTTTCCAGGGGCGTGCGTGTTTGTAACCGCACGACACGAAAATTGTTTTGTCCGATTCGCGCGCGTACCACTGGCGTAATAATCAGAGGGGACTCACGAAGATAGGAGAACGATAATTAAAAATAATCGTCGAATTTTCACGAAACGACTAATTACGACTACTATGTTTCCGAAATTGCGAGAAAAATAATTATTTATGCGCGTAGTTGTCCGTGTACAGAGTTTTTGAAACGTCAAATCGTCTTGGTCCGACGATATTTTTAAAATAGCCCCCTCCCCCCCGGAGTCTCGAATATATTCTCTACGAATTCGGTAATAAGTCCAAATAAATACTCCGCGTATTTATCGAACGACGCAATTAAAGTTCTGTCTTCTACGTCATAACACGATTATCTGTGTTACCCGTTAGATAGACGGAGACGCGACGTCCTCAAAATATTTTAAAAGTCAAATTTATTAACGCCGGTCGCGTTATACGATTCACTATATTCACGTGTTGTTCGTTTAACCTTGGAAATATTCTATATTAATTTATACAAAACATATACGTATTCTACTGCCAAGAACCAGTACCACTAACAACTAATCAACAAGCAAAGTATAAGGTCGTGAAAACATACGATGCCGCGAAAGTACGCGCGATACACACGATTAATTAAAAATTGTTTAAAGCGTAGGTAATTACTTTCATAATGATTACTTGACCCGACACGAATATTCGAAATTAATTTCCGTCAATGCGCCGTTTAAAACGTTAACGGGAAATTAAAACCAAAAACCTATTTACTAAACTGGTGACGTGTGTTCACGTATATCGCACCCTTAAATCGTCGACGGTACAAAAGCTATCCCAATGGAATAATCCACGCACGGAAATTGTAAATTATACGAAGTATATCGATCGACTAACCGACTTTTTACTTTTACGGGCTTGTAGGCTTATAATCGAAAACCCAAAGCCGTGAAAGATCGTTGATCGATAATAGATGGATATCAACTGCGGCACACTACGAACGTGTAAGTGTTTATAACGTCTAGATATCTAAACTTGAACAATTTTCGAAAATAAAAGTAGTTTATTTTAAAACGTATAAGTTATATTAGGAAAGTGAGCATGTCTAAGTGATCTAAACTATTTGGTTGACATAGACTAAGTCAAATCTAAAGACTGTAAAATAGAAAAACGCGTAATACACCCCAATTATAAAAGACTTCTTAGTTACAACGATTTAGCGTTGTTACGTTTAGAACAAATTGCAAGGTTTTCAATTATTCATCTCTCCGTCGATGACGAACAACTATTTACTGGGGAAAAACGAACTACGTTTAGTTTTATTTTTCCCATTGATTAATCGTTATAATATATACGTTTCACTTGTAATAAAATTGTTATTTTCGTGTTATACACATATCGTGGCAACACACTAACACTCTCACTGGCATTAGTCAACGAATCCTTCCACTTCCTATTGAATGCTGTACAATGTACCACACATCTTGGTACACACTGTGTGGTCAATCCAAGGCTTTATACCTACCTAAAGTATATAGTGTTTCGTGATATAGGATAGTCGATTGTCCAGGTAAATGATCTACAACGTTTTGCCTTCGAGCCCGTTCAAATATCATATTATATATCGTAGATTGAACAAATAGTTGGGTCACGAAAATAGTGTCGATACACAGCTTACGTTTTACTTTTTACATCAATCGTGATCGATGATTATGTTTACTAGTTGAATTCTTTATCGTGATATTTTTTCAGTTTGATTTGGGTTTATTTTTTGTATAGACATAAATGAATATGTTTATACGAACCCAAAAAACTTTCTCGTATCGGTTGTTTTGTGCGGGGTGGTTGTTCAATAGTTGATAATCGAAGAGAAATATAATTATATACAGAATATTAAAACGACACTAATCACGCAGAACACGATGATAAAGTCAAAACATCAATTAGTTTTCCGTCGCATTATTTCCATCAATAAATATCTCCTTATTTGATGCAATCACCGACAAAAATACGTGTGTCTTGCACGGACGCGTCTCTTTGGACCATAAACATACCGATGAATCATTATTATTTACGTTGCTTTTATCCGTCGAATGTACAGTGTACACTTTTCGTGAACGTTTTCAATGAAATTTGCTAGAAACAGAAAAAACGTATAGAGATGTTGGAAAAATATATTGGACTATACACAATATTATCCTTTATGCCGACTCGCTACTTAAAATATTCCTTTAAACGTTATACTTGTCTTGCATTAATAATTAATAAGTACGCGGACTATTGGTAACGTTCATTTTTCACGTTATAGAAGTCATAAAAATAAACGTTATTAATAAAATGATCTTCAGTTTGGGCACTAGAACTTAAATACACACACACATATATCGTCCTACCTAAATAATAGCACGCGCAAAATTTCCGACGATAATAATTATGGTAATTTAAACGCAGGAATACCAATTTAAAATACGAATAATTAAATAATAACGACGAACTTTGTCTACGGTAAAAATTATTTTTACGCGTTTTATCGAAAAACACGGGTCAGTCACAAATTGTCGGACAGGTGGGTTATTACACTAATAGTGTACAGTATAATAAATTGTAACGCGAACATTTTAACGCTTCCAGTGTTGACTTTTTAATAATTCGGTTCACATTGTACATTTTGTTTCATTAATGTGTAGGTCTTTGTATAACCTTGGCAATTCTGTACACATTTTAACTAAATATATGCATTCCACGGCGAAGAACCAGTATATAGTAAGTGGGGTGCGATTGTAAATTACTTTATACGACTATATAAGCCAATGGCCATATAAACAGTTTCACAATAAAAGTATAATCCGCATAATATGGCGAGCCGAGTTGTTTTTCTTGAATAAAAATATCAATGGACTCTCAGTTTAAATAAGATATTACGTTTGTTTTTTTTTTAAATCATATTTATATTTAAAATGAGAAGTTCTATGAGTGTATGGTGCTCGTTCGTTTGTTTCGTATTATGTTTTGTAAATTTGGGATATTTCGCGTACATACTAGATCTAGACGAAGGTAAATTCGTATTATATTTCTTTCAGTTCCCCGCAACTTGCCGAACTCTCGATATTTTCGATTTTGTAATAAATTAATTTAAAAATCGCTTCCTTAAAAAAATAGATACCGTATAGGTATATCATCGTCTATATTATAAACTGATTTACATAACCTAGTTAATTTATATTTTTTTATCATTCCAATCATATAACCTATATCAATTACTATACCAAAACATAATTTTGTTCGATTGAATAAATAAGTGTCTAATAATTATTAAATCATTCGACAACATAATAATTACGATACTTATAAATTAAAATTTAATTACATTTGACGGAAATGTTTATATTACTATCTATATGCCTCATTGTATTCGTATATTATACTTATAATACACAATATGTGTGCATAAAAGTATACACATACGTGATAATGTAAATGTAATTATTCAATAAGTTGATGTATAATTTACGATAGTAAGTTGCGATAATTACCTTTATTTTCTATATTTTAGAATCATATACTCGACAATACATAATAGTTATAAACGTAGTTTTTGAAAAGCCATAAATACATAATATTTATAAACGTAGTTTTTGAAAAGCCGAAGATAAAATAAATAATACATTGATAAATATACATTAATATTAATATTATATCGTTAAAATATTCGTTACGTTTTGGAAAATAAACTTAGTAGCGTATTAAATTTATGAAATTATACGAAAAATATCTAGTGTGTACTTATAAAGTGTATATTTTTGTGTAGATGAAGTTTGTCGTGATGGTGATGACAGTTCTTCCAATCACGTTTGTCGGAAAATTCAAAATTGTCCGGCTGTAATCGCTGCAATTCAAAACAATATTAGTCCACAAATTTGCTCATTTATCGGATCGTCACCAGTAGTTTGTTGTCCACCAAGTCCACCTGGTCAGCCAAATCCATCTGATCGACCAAAGCCACCTGATCCACCTAGTGTACCTAAACCACCAAGTCAACCTAATCCAACTAGACCATCAAGTCAGCCTAATCCAACTAGACCATCAAGTCAGCCTAATCCAACTAGACCATCAAATCAGCCAAAACCGCCTAGCAAACCAATGTTTCACATTGACACTAATCCTCCTCCAAATACACAACCAACAAAGCCCAAGCCTCCTAAAGTCGTTAAAACATATTCTGCTGCCGAAAGTATAAACGATATATTCGATCAATTAAAGACAAAACTGTTATAGTATATATATATGTACATATAAAATTTTTTATTATCATTTATATACAGTGTGCGAAGAATATTCAAAGTTAATTTCTGTTCAAGTAGTGGTTTCATCGTTGGTCGGAAATAAAAAAAATCGAACCACTACAGAGGAAAGATGTGTTGACGTCGCACCTTTAATTGTTGGCGGTACAAAGGCTATCCCAATGGAATTTCCGCATATGGTGATTGTAAATTAAATTAAGTATAACGATTAGTTATGCTGACATTTTAATTTTACAGGCTTTGTTGGGTTATAATTCAAAACCCGACGCCTCTGGTTGGCGCTGTGGAGGATCATTGATCAGTAATAGATGGATACTCACTGCAGCGCACTGTGAAAATTTAAATAATGTGTAAGTATTTATATGGCCTAGATACTTAAGCGTGAACAATTTTTATTAAAAAAAATGTTTATTTTAAAACGTGCATATGATTATTTTAGAGAAGTGAAGTGGGCACGTCTAGGTGATCTAAACTATTTGACTGATACAGACGAATCCAAACCTAAAGACTATAAAATTGAAAAACGCATAGTACACCCCAATTATAAAAGACCTATTAGTTACAACGATATAGCATTGTTACGTTTAGAACAAATTGTAGAGTTCTCCGAATTTGTGCGACCGCTCTGTCTCAACACAGATCAGTCGTTAGACCCTTCGTTGGTGGTAGCTACTGGTTGGGGAAAAACGGATTTCAGTTAGTTTTATTTTTCACGTTTATTAATTGTTATAATATTTACGTGAACTTTGTTTTTAATACGTTGTTGTTATTTAGACGAATTTGTTAGTGAACATTTGTTAAAAGTAACTTTAAATACCATTTCGGCAAATCAATGCAATAAATTGTTTTACGTCGATAATTCACAAAATATACCACACGGGATAGATAGCAACAGTATGTTATGTACAAGCCATATAGAAGGAGGAAAAGACACTTGTCAAGTAAGGATTTCGTTTTATTACCGGCCGATGTATCGATTATTCATTTTTTCTATTTCATAGGGTGATTCCGGTGGTCCATTGCAAATACCTCATCCTGATTACCGGTGTATGTACAAACAGATAGCGTTAACGTCATTTGGATCAAAGTTATGTGGTGCAGAAAATTCGGGTGGTGTTTATACAAGAATATCACATTATATTCCATGGATTGAACAAATAGTTTGGCCAAAATCGTGAATAGATTTATTTTAATAGTAATTTTGTTTAGGTCAAATTGTTTAATTTATATTGTGATAATAACGTTTTTCAGTTTTAATTACGTTTGTTTTTTTTCTATATCAACAATTTTTTGTAAAACAGATTTATAGAATTAATTTTCCCGTTTTAATTATTTTCGGTAACATTTTTAAAATTGAGTAGCGTTTCGTTTCTTGTCGTGCGTAGTTATCAATAATAAACATAAGCATTATATTACTATAATTATAATTGTTTAAATTCGAAACGAGTAACTAAATCAAAGGTGTCGCTAGACTCAGGTAAGCATGATTGGGCAAGTTCTCCATTAAAATTCAATTTTTTACTATCTATTGATAGACAAATAGAAAAATCAAATTTCGAATTTTTATTAATATCTTTAAAATTGAAATTCCTTAAAACTATTTATTGGACTTAAATAAAAATTGTTACACAGACATACACAGTCATACTATATAAATAACCATTTTTACGAAAAATAATTTTTTTTATTACATATTTGTTCTTAATAAAATAATAAAAAACACAATATAAATCTGAAAATATCTTCGTAAGTATAAATTAAACGGAAATTTCACATTATTTAAATATTACATTTTAAAAAGAATATACGTATATATTCAACAGGTTACGAACAAGCTTAATTCAGTGATCACATTTTAATTATCAGTGTATCGAATGTTACATTTTTCAATTATGCGTATTTGCAATATAACTAATTGTAAAATAGTCCCAATTTTATTCACGATTTGTTTCCTTGATAAAGTGTCGGCTGTGCTATGGTAACTTGGGCATTTTTATCGACCCGAAATTTTGCAGTTTACTCCACAAAAACATTACAAATACACTTAAGTTTTAACTAAAAGCGAAAATATTTTTAATTCCAATACATTTACGCGCTACAGAGTATTTGACGTGCCCTTAGAATCTTAGCATGTGGTAATAGCGTCAAAATTTGCCAGTTGACTACGTAGTACGTCATATGTGTCAACGTTGAATACTTTGCGCTTGGTTGATATGATTTACTACGTGAATTTAATCATTATTTACTCCTTTAATATAATATTAAGCAAAGCCCAAGAATAAACTGTTTCCGAGGGTTATCTGTTTGTAATAATTTATTACATTATTCTTTACGGACATTTTCGAGGAAAAATTATTTTCTTGCCAAAATTAGTGAAACACATACACCTGTATTATGTTCGGGCTTTCGACATTTTATTGAATCCCTCCTAATCAATTTTAACTTTTGTCATTCACGTGCCGAGTACGGTATTCAACCTGTTGAAAGTCGTTGCTTTTTTCAAATGCATTTATCGACGTTTATTTAACGCGTAATAAACATAAATGTAAGACTACGTTTAAAAACGATTATTTTGATCATTAGACCGTACGTCGCCTCTGGTTTCTGTAAAAAAAGTAGTCGATGTATCCAAAAAAAATCAAGCCCTGAATATATATATATATATATTCAGGGCTTGATGCGCTACGTACATAGCGTTATTAAAAAACGCTTGTGATTCGACAACATTTATCTAGTGCCTATTCCATTACCATTATAGGTACACCTGTAATATAAACATTGATTATTGATCTATTCGTGCGATTAGAATATCCAATAACCCATTGTCACATTAAACACTATATTACAATGGGCAAAAAAAGATGAACGATTAGCAGCAAACGGATAATTGCAAAGACAACTCGATTGACCCCTGCAGTATATTCGATGTAGGTAGGTACACGTCAATGTCAGGTTTTTGTCGGTCAGTACCCTTTTAAACCCAAGCGTAACATAAAAACCCATTAACTGTATAATATGATATATATATATATATACTAAGGCCAGACGAGAGACGAATACTTTTAAAATACTACTTCCCTTCTATTAGTGAACACGATGTTCTGATTTGATTCAAACTTACAAGTAGCATGGTAGATCCATTTATACCAAAATACTTAAAATGTCGTAGAATCTAAAGCACTCCTGGACACACGAAAATTGTTTTTAATCTTAAAATCTAAAATACTACGCGAATCGATCAAAAAAGAAAAACGTATACGTCATTTTAATTTAACGATTTCTTTTGGGAAAAATATTAATTATTAATAATACGACACGTTTTTCTTTATATTCGTGTATAAGTGCCCAATAATAAAAAAAAAATGCAATTAAAATATTTAATAAACGCGCGTCAATTATTGATTAGTCATCGAAGACGTGTTTTAGTTATTTTCTTTGTTGCCAGATAATATTCGTAAATGAGATTTTATATCCGAACCATCCGAATATACGTGCAAAATATCATTAATCATAAATCATATTCTACATCCTTAACCCTTATACGCGTCGAATATATCGAAATGTTAGCGTGTCCTCCTACTCAAGTTCAACAACCGTCTCGAATGAGATGACGATGATGACTGTTCGTGCCATTGTTGGAGGTTGATTGGTATGCCTAAGCATTGTCTAATAATAAATAATGACGAAAAAACCCGTTGTAAACTTATCTAAGTATATAATAAGTCCTCGACTGTCAATATATAAGTCTCGGTACAATTTGCATTCGCGGTCAGTATCCGTTAAGAAGTCTAAAAGTACGCAACGCCTGCAGACACCAGTCAACATGATGTTCCAAGTAAATGACTTTTTTGTGCGTAATAATAAAACATATATATATATATATTAATAAAATTTAAAGCTTACGTTTTAGTAAATATAATAATTAATCGCCAATGGTTTTTTTAAAATTATTTTATTTCTTTTGTCGAAAAACTGTCAAACTGTTTATTGATCGATTTATTTTATATTAACATTTTTGTCACAGGTACTTTCAATTTTGCTGATGATTACATTCGGCGTTCTTTGCAGCGGAACGCAACAAGGAGTGTCCAGCACCCAAGCTGGCCAGACTTTGCAAATACAGTCAAACGTAAGAAAGTACAACAAGCACACCGCGACTGAAAGTGAGTCTAAAAATAAAATTACATATTTGAATTTATATTTCGATTCAAATGTATACAGCAACAAGTATTTAGTATTATTCCGTTCCATCGTATTTTCGCAGATTAATTTGATTAATTTTTATTCTTTAAAAGATGCCCCACACCTGTATTTGTTGTCTTCGTTTATTTAACGGACAATATAACAAAATAACATAAAATGACGTGAAAATCATGACGTTTGAGTTACGTATAGAATTCAAACGCCTATTACCAGTTTTGAAAACGTGCGCTTTTTCGCGTATTTTTCCAAAATTATAGTTTCAAAGCGAGACGCGCGTTTCTCTAAAAAAAAAAACATAATTAATAATAAACTTGGTGAAAGACGTATTTGAACTAAAAACGCGATCAATTTCGCTTAAGACGGAGGGGTAGTAAACGTAAACTAACGGTTCGAATCTGTACCTATAAACGTTACTCATTATTAAATATAAAAACGAACGAGAATTATCCAAATCATTCGATATACTATAATTTTCGATTATTTTAAGAACCTTGTGCAACAGGCTCGACGACGGGCACGCGAAAAGACAAACCGGAAAGCGCGGACGCGCAAGACTACGTGACCATAGGGGGCGTGGCCAATCCGGGATATCCGTACCCGGTGCAAGTAGTGCAAGGCGGCCGGCCGGTTCCGCAGTACTACCCGTACGAACTCCAATATCCCGTCGAGGCCGC
This sequence comes from Geopemphigus sp. TES_GeoC_2020, assembly GCA_025469175.1. Lineage (NCBI taxonomy): Eukaryota > Metazoa > Arthropoda > Insecta > Hemiptera > Aphididae > Geopemphigus > Geopemphigus sp. TES_GeoC_2020. Next base: position 24,636 of record JAIPRN010000055.1, read on the forward strand.
GCCGCCGGGCTCTTACTACGCGCCGTACTACCCCGCGACGTCTCCACCAGCGTACTACACGGCCACGTCGTCGCCACCGCCGCCGCCTTACTATCCTGTACCCGCGCCATCGTACGCCGCGTCGCCGTATTATCACCCGGCCGCGTACCCGGCGCCGTCACAACAACAACTGTACGAACAACAATCTACCGTCGTGGACGCGTATCGTTCGCCGCCCGCGTACCTGCCGCCGCAAGCCGACGGACAGCCGCCGTCGCAACAATACTACAGACAGCCCGGCGCCACGCCGTACCACCACTACCCACCGTACGTCAGGGCTCACGCGTACAATCGACCGGCCGCGGCCGTGCCGGCGTTTCTCCAACAACGGGACGCCTCGGCCGCCGGGAACAACGCCGAATCTGCGGTGCAATACGAACAACAGCAGCCCGCCGGAACCGGATCGTTCGACGGTGGCAACCAATTCCATTACCGACGCCGTTGACCGCGTCAAAAATATTTTATTATTACTAGCGCCGTCTAACAACGTAGAGTAAGTTTTTGGCATTATTTTTAGTTTTCTGAAACACCCGTCGTCGTTCGTAATCTATTGTTACTATGTCGAAACGATTTTCAGGCGCGAGCGTTTTACACATTTAATATATCGTATTCGGCCACAGAACCGTATCGGACGTACTATTTACGAACAAAACAAATATGTTCAGTATATTTCATAAGATTTCCCTACATTGGCTATTATATTTGTACTTTATTTATACTTTATTCTATATATGAGTATATACATACAAGTACGCGTAAAATACAGATTGTAATTTATATTCGGTAATATTCGGCTTTATTGTAAAGTAGCGACCATTGATGTTGTAGACGTGTAATCTAAAAAACAAAACCGAGACAATACAAATTTTCAATTACGACTATAACTTTTGCGTTTTTCTACGTACCTATTTTAAATACACGTTACATTATGTTAGGCTTAAACTCGAGTTTGTAGTATATTATACGGGTTTGTAACTAAAGCGTGGGAAATGTTCACGCACTCTTTTATACAAATTAATATAATATATACGCTTCAAATATATCTACTGACTGACGAACTCGTCTCGAAGTACGATTAACGAAGAAACAAAAAGCTCTACCGAAACGCGTGATACTACATTTGATTTATATATGAGTTTATGAACGACTCGCGGAAGCGCGAAACGAAATATTTTTCTTCCGCGCGGCACTCTATCGTAGTGTCGTTAATCTGTTCGTTTCACTTCCGCCGCGTAACCAAAACGCCCAAGTTAATCGGTACGAGGAAAAGAAACTGACGGTCGTACGATTATGGTAAACAGCGATACGACAAATGTACATTTATCGGGTATACGGTATATATTTTGTGTAACGAAAGATAAAACAAAAGCAATTCGAACCGAGTCGACGGATCTACGAAAATTACAATGGCCGTCGATGTCATAATAAATTCGGCAATATTATTATTAAAACGTATTTTTACCGATCGTGAATTAAACGTTGCACGACGAAAACTGGAACGACACATTCTACTCGCATCGTCCATCCAGACGAAATTATAAATCGAAATACCTCTTTTTCTTCTTCCTCACCTTATTCTCCCAGCTATTTGGGATCGGCCTCCTTAGTCCTCAACCTCCACTTGACTCGATCTCCCACATCATTCACGCACACACTCGCAGTCCTCATATCACACTCAATCCCGTTTAACTACTTCTTCTTTGGTCTTTCCTTTTCTTCCTTCCACGCTCAATTCCATAACTGTTCTTACTGCTTCCGAATCGTCTCTCCTCATTACATAACCAAATCATCTAAGTCTGTTTTCTCTCATTTTATCCATAACTGACGCTACTCCTATGATAAATCGAAATACCTACCCAGCAAAATATAAAAGTATAGCTATTGATTGTTATTAATGTTGAGCGTAATGACATTCGAACATCGACGAAAGAGACCCCCTAATTTTGAAAATTTGTCACTTTATAAACTAAACACAAATATCGGTAGGTATATAAATATGTGTAATAAAACTTCACAATTGCGCGATAACTATTAAACTTATAAAAACGTGTGATATCCCAAAGCGGTTGCAAAACAACTACGTAAAAGTAATAACGGACTTTTCTATAAAATTGAAAAATGTATGCGATCTTTAGATGCGAACAGTCAAAAGCTTATTGGATGGCGATCGTTTGTATTATCGTTCATTTGTTGTGTTACGATAATAGACGTTAAATGCGTATAATTTCATCTACTTATTATTTATGGCCCATGGACGTAACAATATGTATAACAACGTATGATTTACGTATAATAATATTACAATAATTAATATTCAGTAGACGAAGTAAAAAATTGAAGAAAAAACTGCAAAATGCAAACTTTGAAAAAGAAAAAATCAAATTGAAAACTATATAAGGAACATAAATAAATCTTTATTATCATAATAATAACGAATTGGTAATAAAAGCTATTATTTTTATCCACGTCAAAAAACTTGAACGGTGAAAGTCTTTTACGTTAAACATAATTTATACTTTTCTCGTCAGTGATATTTATATTTTTTAATTCTAATAACGAGTTTACATAAAAATAAATAAAAAAAGCGAATAAGAGTTATTAACGAATTACGTTATTTACCGTATATTCTTTAAATATATAGGTAAAAATGAAGGAAGTTGGTAATATTGACTATTGTCTATTTATGAATTCTTCAACGAAATTTATTGACATATTACTATTGTAGAATTTTAAACAACCTCGAATATAATGTTCGACGTGTCTGTTTTGTTTGTTCGGTTCTTCTGTTAATAGTGGAACTAAATTGAACAAACGAATTTAGGACATGGTACTCAAACTTTAATTTTTTACGATTTTTAAATTTGAAAATGTGGGTTTGATGCCGATGACAAAAATACTGTGGTATAGACGAGATGACTCTAAAAGTTATTGTTGTTATCGACGGTCTATCATGGAACCAACAAAAATTGTGGCGATAAAACAACGTTCAGGTATACGGCTTTTAAAAATTTATAATAATGGAACAGGCAAAATAAAAATAAAACTAGCGTACGTATTACGTACATTTTTTCATCACTTGAGAAAACAGATATTTTACATTTTGTATACGGGACCGAGAACGACCGCACTCTCAGACTTTTCGTAATTGTCTCGCCACTGTACATGTACAAAACATGCAAATAAGACCAATATATTTCAATCAACGTCAGGAAAATTTTATCTAAAATTCTTATATCCGAATGGTATACACGCGTTGTGGACACAGGAATGGTAAAGCATACGTGTCAAACTCATTACATAGCACCGACATATGTCGGGAAAATTATGCAAAACCACGATTATATTTGTTTAAAGATATGTTCGTTAAATAAACGACGTTGCTAGAGTTATGATTTATTTATATAAATCAGTTTAATATTTTTACTTTGTAAATGTATCAAAATACGTGAAATATATATATTTTATAAAATAATATACGGAATTTAAATTCTCAAATTATTTGAAAGTAATAATTTTGAAAATGGTTAACTTATTCGTCTTTCGTATTTAATTACGAATAATCAAACAATAACAATGGATAATAATTTTATCAACGTGATCATGAACTTTGTGATAAGTGACAACATTTTCACCGATAAGTCGTAAATATTTTATTTCTCCATGACAATTAGTATTATAGATAACAAAGTAAACATATGTTTATTACTTTAAAGTAATTCTTTTACATACAGGAATCCCGGAGTACGAAACGCGTCTTTGAACTGTCATTTGCCTACGTTAGATAAATTACTATTTTATTCCCCGACGGATTATTTTCCATTTCGGAAAGTATATTTTGAAATACGATTTCCGTTCCCTAAACAGGTAATTATTATTGTTATGGTTATATGTCGCAAAATTAACATATACGATATCGATACATCTTAATTGTTGGTGTGAAGGTCAATTTGTTAATATTTTGTAAATATTCTATTTATCATGGTATATTGTCGGGTACGTAACTACCTATTTAATAATATATTTAAACATTTTAATTTGTTTATATTTACAATGTAATATCGAGCGTAAATGTGTAAGACTTGTACCCAAACACAATGTTTATTATGCTATTATGTTGTTTTATTGTAATGTTAGTCAAAATCTTCGAATAAATTATTTATCAAAAAATTTGGGTCGAGTAAAATGGAAATATTGGTCAAAACTAAACAATTAGTTTAGTATTACGATAAGTTTTTTGTTTGTAAAGAGAAAATTAATCTTATTGATAAAACAAAAATTATTGCTAAATATTTTTGTTCCATTTTATGTTAGGCGAGTTTATTTGAATTGTTTGTCAATTTTTATTCCAGAACAATGTCTGCTGGAGTTGTCGTTCAAAAACTAGGAAAACCACAATTACGTGGACTCTTTGAAAAGAAAACTAAAATTCATCTTGTATGTAGTGTTGTACTATCCATCGCAGCTGGTCTTTCTTATAAATATGGTATTGGCGAACCTCGTAAAAAAGCTTACGCAGAATTTTACAAGTAACTTACGCCTTAGCTATAATGTAAAATTATGAATTGTATTAACAAAATTATGTTTGTTTTTATTTTATAGGACTTATGATGCTGAAAAGGACTTTGAAAGAATGAGGAAACTAGGACTATTCTCTTCTTGCCCTGCCGATGATTAAAATTATTCATGTCTTGTTAATAACTAGTTCTATGTAAATTCATTTGATCAGAAAAATCTATGAGTACACATCTTGTATTGATTAAATATAATTAATTATTTACTATTCATTGTATTAAACTATTTACATGTGTTTGTATAAAAACCATGAGATTATAGTTTTATTTTATCGATAAATAACGGATGAATGATTTTTTGATTAACCCCAAAAATTTAATCAGTTTATAAAAAAAATTGATCTCAACATTTTGATGTTTTCTTTTTTTTATTATTAGGTATGTTTGTTTGCAAGACAAATTATTGTTTAAATCAAAGTTTACTAACAATCTTCGGTACATTTTTATGCGTATGAATGTGACTGTATATTGCAATGAGTAAGTAAATGATAAAATTGCCAAATTCAATGTTTATTGTGGCAATATTAAATTTTATCAATTATCAATATTAATTTTTCGTTTAATAATTTATGTTCTAAATTTATATACGAATTAATCATTAGGCGTATTTTTTTGGAGGGTGCTTTTTTTGACAACGATGGTATCACAGGCAGGCCAACCTAACGTGTGTCGAAGTCGTAGCACAACCTATGTACTGTCGCCAAAGGGTGAAAAGTGGTTACACACGACGTCCTTGATAGATTGTCCACAAAACTAGGTATACGTGATATTTGGTTTTTCTTTTATCAAAACGCGAATCGTCATCACAAACGATCAACAAAATAGTCAAGGAGGTGACCACCGACAACGATTCGGTGGTCGTCTCGTTAGATTTTGAATTAATAATTTCTTCTAGGCCAGCCGTATGCGACGACTATCCGTCGGTCGGTCGGTCTCTATTCGTGTACACAGTGTAACCAATATGTCGATGGACATAATTAAAAGAAACGATCGCTGTCGTACGGAATTTCGAATTTTCTGAGACACGATTGGCGCTAGAAGGGTCTTTTCTGACCGATTGTCATATTTCAAACGTAGTCGATGGGAGGGTACAGAAAATCTACGTGAAATTTGGTCCTAGAGATTATCGAGGGATATTTGGTGCGTAGACATGTTGGCCACACTGCGACCTTCAGTGATGTGCATTGCAAATGGCCGCTCTTGTTATTGTTCTGCAGTCCCGTAGCGTTTCGCGATTTTAATACGATAATAAACCCCCGGACTCGCGAGAATCCGTCGTCGCCCCTCATTGACACGCAGTGTTCGCGATCGTCGTGCGTACGTTCCATTTGCAGATTGTTTACGCGCCTAACGCCGTCGTCCGTCCTCCGAAACGAATGTTGCCGTGAACGCAGCGGCGTTTTTCTCGCGCGCGTGTGTGCCTACTGTGCGCCCGATATTGTGCGTGTGTGTGTTTGTGCAAGAACAGTGTCCGATGTACAGCACCGTCCGTTGGATAGCACTACGACCAGGAACATGTACGTAATACGGGTAAGGTGGACGTTTGGCGGGTCGCGATGGCGTCCCATCCGCATCCGTACGGGGCGTTTTGACGGGTCCCCTCACCATCCGAACGTGTGACTGCGGCGGCGGCGGTGGGTGTACCTCCGCTCTCCGCACCCATTCAAAATGGTGGTCAGGATGATCCCGTCAGACGGTCGGTCGTGACCAGACTTGTGCATGTCCATCACGAATGCGATTAAAAAGTCCGTAGCCGACTCTTCCGTTCAGGCGTTCATCTGTTATACGAGCAAACCCCTCGTACGCCACCGCCACCCGCACTTCCCGTGAACAATATTTTGATTATTTTTATTGTTATGGTTGGTTCCCTCGTCGGGGTCAAGTTTTGGACTAAGGTGGTGGAGATGTGAAGGGTTGAAAGTTTTTGGAGTTTTGACAAGACATTGTCAGAATCATGTCACTCCCATTTTTCTCCTCCCCTCTCAAATAAAAACATTAGTTTTGCATTGACAGTCAACTGTAAGAACTAAAATAATAATTTTTCATTTCTTTCCATTGCAACAATACTAGACCAGTTTACAAACCATTCTAAAAACTTGTTCTTAATACTACTTATTACATTAAGTTAGGTTATTTATAATCACAGAGAATATCTTGGTAGTCTGAATCACAATTGAATGGAAAAGTCACACAGTAATACAACAGATATGTTCTATTATTTGGTTATTTAGTTAGTATGTACCGAGTAGCTTTTTCATCAGTAATGTCTAATAATATTTTTTATAAAGGTTTCTAAACTTCAATTTTCAACAGTTTGTTACTATATTAATTTATTACCTAATATTGTTAATATCACCTATTAATGTTCAGACGGATCAATAAACTTGAGAATTAGTATGTGACATGTTTCATATTATATTCTTTAAACATGTATGCATGGATGACAAGAATATAATTCATATTTGCTTTCATGGAGCTTATACATCTATTTAAACTGTGTAATCAGAAACAGTGAATTAAGCCGAATACTTATAAATTAACTTTTATAAAAATTTTCAGTAATAATATTCTAAAAAATGATATAAATGCGTTATATGTACACATTTTGCAATGTTGTTTGGATATTTGATTTTGTAATTTTTTATATAAAGGAAATATTCTTTTTGCCATGTTCAAAGTCATTCTTCCTTATATAACTAAAAAAAATGTTTTCTTAATAGTTATTTTTACTCTTTGTTTTTAAAATTTTAAAAACAACATAGTTTCTAAAAAAAAAATATTGTTCTTTTAAAAACATTATAGTATTTGTATTTCTACTTGTTCAATTTTATAAGTATTAAAGTTGCTAGTTTTTAAAAATTATTTTTAATTTACTATATTTAGGCCTATAGAGATTAAAGATTATCATCCCTTAGACCCATAACTAAAAGTGCTTTATAAGATTTTTTTTTAATAAATACTTATCTACTTGTATTATAATGCCTAAACAAAATTTTTTTGTATTTAATTAAAACCTTGGTCACTATAAAATAGATCGTTGGATTGTGGCCATGTAAGACATGTTATTAAACAAATATTGTTATTACATACTATTTTCAAATATTGTACTGACTGAAACCACGTGTACGCAATTTTTAAAATGTATTTATATAAGTATTTACTCTTTTTAAAAAAGTAGGTGTGTGACATCCTTTTAAATTTTAAATTAGAAAAATTCTTTATTTAATATCACTAATGTATTACTATATATTTTTTATATACCTAATAATAATTAGTATATTTGTTACCAAATTAGATTCAATATTTCTTTTGCTTACCATTTTTTTTTTTAAATTTGTAAATATACCTATTTATAATTTATTTTTCTTAAAATATAAGTATATTTTGCCAGTATCTATTTAAAAATTATTAATTTTCGTAGGTATGTTTACATAAGTTTTCTTCTCGTTATTGTTATTCCACTTTTAACGTATTTACAAGTCATAAAATCTACCAATTCATCTACTTATATGTAATATTAATATATATTTTGTTCAGTTACTATGATTACTTTCAAATAAGTAATAATTAATACTTGTTTGAGGGTATATAATTTTTATTTAGAACCTATGTTATACATATGGTACATGACATACTAGCATATGAGTAAATATTTATAATACCTAACACTATTTCCGTTAAGTATATATATTCATTAAAATTATGTTGTATTATCGAATACCTATATTGCTTAATTTATTCTGTAAACATTAAACATAATTAAATGTTTTGAATTAAATATATTTTAATAGAAAGCTATGAACAAATTTTGGTAATTCATAACCTATCATATTTAATTGTTATTTTCGTTTAAACAATTTATAAAATGTATTAATATTTGTATCGATAATTTATTATCATCCTAGTTATATATCTCTATCTATGTATATATTTGCTTCTGTTAAAATTTAATTGTTATACATTTTCTTTTCAAATATTCATTTTATACGAATATTTGATTTAAATACCTATTATTATTTCTTAATTAACGTGATTTATATTATTGATTTACATATATATCTATCAACAATTATTTAGTGAATATTTAGATTCTTTGTTCATTGTAGGTTAATTTATAAAATTACTAAATTAAATATAAGTATTAGGTAGGTACCTGAAGAATAATATATCTATTGGAATTTTATTAAAATTAATTTTATATTTATATTTATATTATAAATGGCTACATACCTACTTAAAATATTTAAATTAAATTTGTTAATATATTTGTTTATATCTAATTTAAAAAAAAATTGTTTTAGGCTAAACAAGTAATTGGATTTAATACCAATTTGTAAGAGAATGGAACGTCTGTTTATGGTAAGTTATCATTATTTAAATAAAAATTTTATTTTTAAAATTAAATTTATATCTTATTTCTAGTGAAATGGCTGCAAACAGCGATGGTACTACTCAGCTGGTTACAACCATTGTCACATGCGAAGGGGATCTGAATGACCCTCAATTTAATCAAAAGTTTGAAAAGATTGTAAAAGATCTGAACAAACTTTTATTTCAAGGTAAATTTCAATTATTTATAATAAAAAAATCCATTAATAACTCATTAAGTTTAATCTGTTTGTTTTTGTTTCTGTTTATTTTTTTATTAGGAACTATACAAGCACCTGTAGATTATTTTAAAAAACTCATAGCATGCAATGTAGACTAGACATGAATGGTACTTACTTTAAATAAATAATACTTGAAAATAAAATATTTTATTTCTTGAAAATTCATTAATTGTTATTATATCAATTTCATTTTAATTCTTTTTTTTAGGTTCGGCTGAAGAAAAAGGGATTTATGTAAACAAACTTGAGCCATGGAATTCTGTAAAGGTAACTATTACTGTGCCACGAGAAGCTGCTACAAAGCTTCAGCAATTGGCACAACAGGGAGATGCAGCTCTTTCCAGGCTTGGAATTTTGTCTGTTCAGGTCGAAGGCGATCAGGTTTGTAAATTTAAAATGTATTATTTATTTATATTTTATTTTATATTATATTTTTTATTTAGATGATTTCCTTAAGACTTGGTGGCAATCGGTTTGGTGGAGAAAGCCAAGAGCTGTTGTTAAGAACATCAGCCGGCCCATCAAACACCAATCAGCCAACTGCTTCAGACGAAAGTGCTGCAGTGAATTCATTGATCAAAGCCATGGCTTCAGCAACATCTCCTGCTTTACAGCCTCCATCACCTCAATTGTCGACACCCCAGTTCAAAAGTCCCAATGTAGTGGCTGTCGATTCTTCCCCATTGCCTCCAATACCCCCTTCAACCTCCATGGCAGAACCATCCCCAAGGCCACACATATGGCCATTCATAAGCATGAACCAAGCTGCTCAGACGACCATACACAACCGGGAGTCAATGCACTCAGCACCTCCACCACCACCACCACCTTATCCAGGATCTCAAAATGGAGTGTATAAAACCCAAAGGTCAGGGGATGTTAATGCATCTGTGCACTCAAGTCCATTGTTGGTTAATTTATTACAAAATGAAGGCGCTGGAAAAATGCCTCCTCCAATGGACAAACATAAGAAGCCATTAATACCTTCTCCAAATGTGGTGAAAAATCAAGATGGTTTTTCTGGTTCTGAGTTTACCCAATCTGCATTTGCTAATGTTACTTCGGATATTCAAGTTGTCCAAAGGCTACAAAAGCTACCAGATTCAGTTACCAACAGTGCTCAGAATCGAATGGATTCCATCGGATCTCCTAATGGACCAACTACTAGGTTGGTCAACAAACACAATGTGCCTTCCCAAGAGCTATCGCAAACCCCTAAGATAATTGGCTCACCAAATGTACAAACTTCTTATGCTGTAAGGCACACCTTCTTGTCAAGCTCACCAATTACCCAAAACCGTTTACAAACTGTACCCCAAAATGTCACTATTACTACCAATCAATTAAAATTGAACCAAGGTTATATCAATCAAATGAGGCAGGGGTCAAATCAGCTAATGGCTAAACCAAACATTACCCAACAATTCAGTCAACCTCAAATTAGGTTACAAACACAGTATAGCCCAGCAGGGTCACAAAAACCTATTCAGACCAATGCCATATTGCAACAAAGGACAGATTTGATGTCCACTCAAATAACAACCATGAGCAACCATGATTCTACTTCAATTCAAAAAAATCAATCAGTTAAAAGTCAAAATCAATCCCAAAATATCACTTCCAATAATTTATTCCATCCTGTGCCTAATAATAATCAGATAAACAATGTTTCTCAAATTCCTTGTACATTTAATGAAACGTCCCAACAAAATTTTAATAATCATATACAGGGTACTAATCAGGCACCAAATACTACTGTAAATAAAAAACCTGATCTATCAAATGAAAACAACATACAACAAAGGTTAATTACTACACCTTTACCTTCAGAAAATACATCTCAAGAAATTCAAAAAAGTGTGGTAACTAGTCAACCGATAAAATCTCCACCTTTAACTTCCTCTGGTAAACAGCGGCAGTTTCTTATAAATCCGTTGACTGGAGATATGGAACCTATGTCAAGTGATAGTAGTTCAGAAAGTGATACAGAAGAGAAAATAAAAAATTTACCAATAGCTGATGATTTTTATAATTTTTCTTCTCCAATTACTAATGATAGATCAAATTCTGTATTTTCTGATGATGAGGACACTGGTTCACCCACCTCAAGACGTAACGATACTACTACAGATCAATCTGATTCTGAAGCTACTGTAAGATCAACTAACAGTGAAGCATCCTCTCGTCATCGATCCAGTCCATTACCTGCTCCTGCAGAAAAGATAAAGTTACGATTGAAATTGACTGAAAAGAAAGAACCGTATAAAGTTGATGTTTCCTTTGGTAATTCTTTATGTAAACTAGATAAAAGGCACTTTGGAAACCCATCAACTTCATTACCAGGTTCTTCTGCAGAAGGACTTCGTGTACCACCTTTACATATTTCTTTAAGAGGACGTAATGCTGCTGTTGTAGTTGGTTCAAGGAAAGAGAAAAAATGGAAAGACTCTGATGACGAAAGTAAAAAATCAACAGGGTGTAAAGTAAAAACTAATATAAATCATTTAAAAACTAAAAATTCAAATCAGGATTTGCTAAAAATGTGCTCGAAGCAAATAAAATTAGATAATTGCGAAGAAGATGATTCTAGAGTAAAACTAAAAAGAAATGAAGAAAGTGAAGAGCCTGTAACTTCGTCAGTTGATTCTAATGAACCTACTAGCAGTTACAATCCAATTCTACCTCCTGGCAGGATATACCCAACTGAAGCTGAAGTAGCCTCAATTTTAAGGTCCATGCCTAGTGATAAACATAATAAAATGAGTTTAAGTTTTAATAAAGTAAAAAAAAGAGAATCTAAAAAAAAATGTTTGCCAAGAGAAAGAACTGTATCAGTGGACAATCCTAATTTACATAGAATTGTTGAAAGGACCCACTCTAAAACAAAAACAAACAAAAGTAGTTCGGTTTCCCTATTTAAAAATGTAGTTAAATCTTCTGCAGTTAAAGAAGCAAGAATGATGGCTGCTGCTACATTTGGTAATAGAAACAATTTTCATGACAAACAACGGGCTCTGAACAATGGACTTGATAGTGTGACTCAACCTAGTGGGTCACAATCAAATAATCAAAGAAGGTCGAGTGTAGATATACCATTTACAGGTAATATACATTTTTTTTTCAATTAATAATTTCTCTTATTCAATATGAAAAAATTTATTTCAGGTACACATACAATGAATTCTTCAATAACCAAATTGAGCAGACCTCTAGGTGGTCAGTCTACTGATACATATCTACCATCTAGCCACTTTTCCAACCACCTTTTACCAGGTCAAAAAACACAAGGACCTAATACTTTTCACAAAGACTTAAATAAGAAACCATTAACAGTAGTTAGTCGAAAGGTGACAAATTCAAAAAGTAAAGATAGTAGAAATTCTAAATTAGAAAGTGGAGTGAAACGGAAAGAATTTCAATTAACTCCAAAACGCATTGATCATTTTGTTCAAAAATTTGATATTGATAAACCAAATTGTGTAACAGTTGGATGTGTTCAAGTTGAAAAACGTGATGAACATTTATCATTACCTATTACAGATATTGATGTGTCTGAAAAAAATGTGAAACAACGGTTACTTGAAGATACTGTACCACAAATAAGAAATGTTATGAGGTTAGAAACTCCAACGATTGAAGATATCAAGTGTGAAAGGGTTCAAACTGAAACTAAAAATATGAATGGAAGTGAAAGTCCTGCTGGTCATGGAAATACACAAGGTGAAGATTCGGGTATTGAGTCTATGGATGCTTTATCGGAGAAAAGTCCTAACCAAGGTGAAAGTCCTTGTCGGAAAGATGATCAATCAACCACTCAAAAAACAGTTGTTCCATTAAAACAAGAAGAAACCAAAATGCCAGTTATATCTGTAGACCAACAAAATGCAGTAGATTCTCCTGATTTAGATGATATACAGCCATTTCGAGTAACTCCAGCTTTATATACATATTCTAATCCAGAAAAGATTAGAGACGATTCGCCTCCTGTTTCACCTAAATTGGATATTGAAGATGTTATGGATCCAACAGAACCACACAATATTTCTTTGGAGACTGATGGAGATTTACCCTGTATCAAACTCAAGAAAAGGAAGCGAATGGATTCTGACGAATGTAAGACTGATTGTGATGCCCCTGTGGTTAAAAAACCAAGTAAATAACATTTAATGTGTAATATATTCAATATATATGGAAACATTTAAACACGTGTATATTAAATTATTATATTATATTATTTGTTTCCACATTTATGATGAATATGTATTCAATATGAATTATATGCTTAGTTTTATTTACAAAATTATTAATTTTTATTTTAAAGATATTGAAAATGATATAATTGGAAAATCTGACATGACAACTATGAATGTAGTCTCAGAAAATAAATCTCTATTAGAACAACTTTTAATTGATATACCAGCTGATTCTGATGGTGCAAAAAAATCGTTGGTTGTTTCTACAAGAAGCACACGTTCTCATAGGTATTATATATTAATATTTAAAATTTGTTTCGATGTCTTAATATTTTTATATTTATAGAACAAATACACGAATATCTGTACCAATGACTTCAGGAATGCCATCTCAACCAAGCTTACCATCACCCACACGTCGTTCAAATCGTAATACACACCCACCTAACAGGACATGTGCTGGCAAGTCTTGTGATAGGTCTGCACCTAATAAAACAATGGAAAAAAAAGATAAACCCACAATTTCTACACCTACTAAACTTGATAAAACACCTCTCAGACCTCAATCTACGGCTGTCACTATCAACACCAGGGCAGCAAGTGCTTCCAAACAAACTGTTACTGTAACTTCACCTTCATCTGAAACTGAAGGTGATAAACAGACAACTAGGCGGAAAACACGGAGCACGTTGCCTAATAGTAAGTAAGAATATTGATCATTGATTCTAATACTATATTAAGATTATACTATTTTGTAGTTTCAATGTTATCTTGAAATATTTCTTGATCATATAATTTCATAATATTTCAGCGTGTTTGTATTTAAAATTATGGATATTGATTTAAGCATCTTATTAGAGTATTAGTATTATAAAAGATTATTTTATTAGTAAAATTTTCTAATTTGCATGATTATTTTCCTAAAAATATTAGTATAAGTTATGTAATGTTAATACATGTTTGTATATATCTCCATATATACACATACTAACATTATATATAATACATATATATTATATAAACATTAAGGTATGAAACAAATATTCTCTTAAATTTTTATATTAAGAAAGAAATTAGTCTAATTAAATTTTTGAATTTTGTTATTAGCGGATCCGGAGAATGTTGCGAGACGACGACGAGTCTCACGTGACGGCAAATGACATACACAACCGGTGCCGACGCCGACGACACATAATACTGCGTCATCTCCGGCCATCGTCGTCGGACCCGGGTAATTTTTATTAGGTTTTTTCTATTACATAGTAAAATATTTTGTATACCCCCTTGTTTATTTTAATTGTATGCATAGGAAGCTTACAGTAACATGTGCATATATATATATATTATTTTTAAATACAAAGAAATATATTTAAGTTTTAATGAGGGGGTTTAGTGTAATATTCATCATTTAATCTAATTTCTTATATAATTTATTCTTTAATATATTTATTATTATTATTATTATTATTACTTTATAATAGTTGTTTGTTATTTTTATCATTGCTGTCTTTATAAATATATACTTACATATAAATTTATATGTGTATATATATATATATATATATATATATATATAAACACTGTTGGTTGTTGTCTTAGGAATATTATTGTAGAGTTCAAAAATAATTAAGTATAATTAAATTAATTTTTATTTAAAATTTGCTTGAAATATATTTTTCCTTTTTTACGTCAATGTTTCTTGTTATGTAAATATTACTTGTAAAATAATGTTGAACATTTTGTTGCGTTTTCAAAAATTAAATATTAAACAAAAATTTATTTACATATATATATATATATATATATATATATATATATAAATTAATAATTCATACATTTTTAATTTACATACAATTTTTGTAAAATGTGTTATAGGTGTCTTGTGCATTTTGTTGTCCCTTGAACATTTTTTTGATGTAAATAATTTCATGTAAACTTAAGTTAAACATTCTTGTAAAATTTAAGTAAACCTTGTTACTCGTGTTTTTTTTCTTTTTTTTTAAATGGGTGAAAATAATTGTGTTTCTTCTTGAGCTTTATTATTATTATTAATTATTATTTTATTTTATTATTGATAAATATATATATATATATATA
>JAIPRN010000055.1:40423-155606 GCA_025469175.1 Geopemphigus sp. TES_GeoC_2020
CCTGGTCGTTGCTGACGATTAGTGACAATAAATTTTAATCTAAACAATCTTAACCGTTAAAACAGTAAGTGCAATAATTTTTTGAGAGTGTAAATATTTTTTTTTTATATTTAGTGATAATTATGATTAGCTACACATTTTTAAAAACAAAATTCGTTAAATTTTTTTCTGTCATTGGTGCAATTATCACATTTACACTATTGGCAGCTTAAATATAAAACTATATATATATATATATATATATATATATATTTCGAAAAATATTTTTCGAATTTATTACATTTTTAAATTACATATTTTGTTTGCATTACACCTTCTTATGATTAAAGAAAACTAGTAAATAAAAAGAAATTTGTAATTGTTTAATTTTTATATAGTAATTATTATATATGGTATTGTAGATTCTATTTATAAATAATTGAAACGAAATTGATGTATAAATCAATATACATATATATATGTATAATTATATATTTGAGACGACATACACATTTTATTATTGTAAATAGTTGTTCAGTTTTAAGAAATATATATGTTTCAGGTAATCATATTTTCTATTTTTACTAAATTTTTAATAAAACATCCAAACCAGATTAGTCAAGCAAAGGATGCCAAAATTAATAGGCACTTCGGGTGCCCATCACAAATTCCATTAACTCTTGTCCTCGAATGAATAAAAAAACTTTAAATTGCCTTTCCTTTGAACTATTAGTAATTTTTAAAAATGCAAATGTATGGAATTAATCATTTTCTTATAATATAAAAATTGCTATTTTTGCCATTTTCTGTAAAATTACTAATATATCTTGTTGGTCAAACAATATTACGCTTTGTTGCGTTTGTGATTATCTATGTTTAATAGGTTATTATCAACTTTTACATAAAAGTTACAACCTATTGTATTTATTTCAGTTTTGGAAGTAATTAGAATCCACTTACTAATTGAATTAACTTTAAAAATTGTAAAACAAACATTTATTATAGAACTGTGTGGACTGATAAGTCTTTAACCTTTACAAGTAATTCATAAAATATTTTGAAAGTTAACAGGAAAGTATCTTTTATTTAAATCCTATACAAATTAACAAAAATATGACTTATTCAATTATTTAAAGATAAATAATGTACCTATTGCAAAGATTTTTAGCCATACTCGGTAATATATGCACATATAAATTTATTTCAATTATTAAATATCAAAGACGATAACTGAAAAAAGTTTTAGTTATATTTATTAGATGTGCTGAAGTTTCATAAATTTAAAATTACCAATTTGTACTGTCAGCTGCTCTTATTACATATAATCCTGATAACGAATAATTTTTATTTTTTTTAAAAGTATTATTTGATAACATATCTACGGTAACCGCGGTTACTTTTTGTGCTTTATCTGTGCGATTATCCTCTGGAATACAAAATAATAAAAACACGTAAGTTATCTCTCCATGAAAATACTCAAGATACATATTCGTGATTTGCAAATTTGTGAAATAAGACAATTGATACGATTAAATTTAAAAAGTCTAAGGAAACTTTATTGTTTGTTGGTTTTTGTGTGTTCCTTATAATTCAGAAAACTCGTCAAATAAAACAAAAAACCGTAAGTATTTTGAAGGATTATACTTTGTCAAGTATTCATCTAACTATGCACTTCGAGTGCCAAAATTCTATAAACTTATACAAATAATTCGGAACCATTTATAATTGTTTTTGACTAGGTTAAAATGATGGACAATTTGGAACCTTTAACTACCGATGGTGGTCGGTTAGTAAAAATGGAAGTAGACTACAGTTCTACATGTGATGAAAAAATTGCCATCGCTGAAAGTTTGGCCTCTGAAGGTAAACTTCAAGATGCATTAGACACATTATTAATGTTGGAAAAACAGACTAGAACTGTAAGTGGATTTTTTTCCTTTCCCGTCTGATATTGATTGTTGAAATAAATTTTTATTTATTTATTTTTTAAAAAGGGATCTGATATGGCTTCTACTAGTCGTGTTTTGGTCGCTATTGTACAGCTTTGTTTTAAAGCTAAAGAATGGGCATTACTTAATGAACATATTGTTATGTTAACAAAAAGACGATCACAGTTAAAGCTTGCTGTTGCTGCTATGGTTAGGGAATGTTGTACATTCATTGATCAAACACCAGATAAAGAAACTAAACTAAAATTAATTGAAGCCCTTAGAAATGTTACTGAAGGAAAGGTAATTATTATTTTTAACGATGGTACACGTTTAAATATTGTGTTTACTTAAATTTAATTGTGTAAGCTAGTTTTTTAAGAATGAATTATTGCCATATTCATAGTCTTATTTACATTATATAGATATACGTAGAAGTGGATCGAGCTCGTCTTACACAGAAGTTGGCCCAAATTAAGGAAGATGAAGGTGATGTGACCGGTGCTGCAAATATTATTCAAGAATTGCAGGTGGAAACATATGGCTCAATGAAGAAACAAGAGAAAGTTGAACTGATCTTGGAACAAATGCGATTATGTTTGGCTAAGAAGGATTATATTCGTACACAGATTATCTCCAAGAAAATAAATACAAAATTCTTTGATGATGATAAATCTGAAATACAACAACTAAAACTAAAATACTATAAGTAAGAATTTATTATTTTATTATTAAATAACTTTTATGACACAACATTTTTAGGTTGATGATTGAGTTGGGTGAACATGATGGTCAATACTTGGATATTTGCCGCCATTATCGGGCTATTCAATCTACACCTGAAATTGATGCCGATGAAACAAAACGTAACGCTGCTTTGCAAAATGCCATTTTATATCTTATATTAGCTCCATATGATAATCATCAGTCTGATTTGACACACCGAATTCTTCAAGATGAAGCTTTACAAAAAATACCCAAATACAAGTATGTACCATATTTAAATTCATATATACATTATTACCTCTATACACTAACATTAAATTAAAGTTCAATTATTATAGTTTTTAGATTTAAAAAATTGATATTTGAAATTATAATATACGGTTAAAATTCTTTTAAAATTGTGTAAACGTAGTATTAGACCGCTCATATTTCGTTCATTAATTTTTTTCTTTTTCTAATATTATTTTAGAACATTTCTGCAACTGTTTACCACCATGGAATTAATTCAATGGAAAGAACTGAGCAAAGATTATGAAAAGGAACTAAAATCTGGATCTTTGGCTACCGATGTATTTTCGGAAAATACTGAAAAAGGAAACAAACGTTGGGCTGATCTTAAAAATAGAGTTGCTGAACATGTATGTATTGCAATTTGTTATTTTTACATAGCATTAATAGTAATAATTAGTCTATGTTTAATAACGCATATAATTATTTACATATCGACTTTTATTTTGTTCTATAGAACGTTCGTGTAATGGCTAAATACTATTCAAGAATCAGAGTTCTTCGGATGTCTGAACTATTGGATATGACTTTAGAGGTTAATAGGAATAAATCTTTTTGTTTAATTTAAAATCATTTGGACATACTATAAATAAAATTATTTTCACAGGATACTGAACAATTGTTATCTAATATGGTTGTCGATAAATCTGTAAAAGCTAAAATTGATCGACCATCAGGAGTTGTTGAGTTTTCTGTAGTCAAATCGGTCAATGAAGTATTAAACGAGTGGTCATTTGGACTTAACGATCTTATGAAGCTGGTGAATAATACTACTCATCTGATTAACAAAGAACAGATGGTCCATAAACATTTACTGTCTCATTAAATAATAACATTTGTAAAAAAAAATTAATAATTTTTTGTAACTTTTAATTACAATATAAAGTCTACTTTATTCATCCAAAGCATTTGTTTGTTTTTAGTTTTATGGTTTGGTTGAGCTCGTAACACATTTATATTTTTACAATTATCGCTATACACAGTTTTAATATTGGAGGTATGAGAAATAAATTGACGGAAGAAATTTACATATTAAATAAACTGTGAAAAAATGTAATTTATAGTTGTTATAGGAAAAGATTCAATATAATTAAGTCAAAAAGCGCGAGTTGTGTCTAAGTACGTCTGGCATTAAATTATTTTGTAATTTATAATCCTGCAACAATTATTCTAGGGTCCTCGACAGCAGCTTTAATTTTGCGTAAAAACAATACAGCTTCACGTCCGTCGACAAGTCTATGGTCGTATGTTAAAGCTATGTACATCATAGGCCTTATGACAACCTAATGTGGGCAAAGGAAAAAAAACACGTAAAATATATATTATAAACAGCGAATTAAAGATAAAAACGACGTTTACTTGTCCTTTGACAGCAATAGGTCTTTCAAAAATTCCGTGCATTCCCAATATAGCGGATTGCGGAGGATTAATAATTGGCGTTCCCATAAGAGACCCAAATACTCCGCCATTACTAACTGTGAATGTACCGCCATCCATGTCTTCTACATCAATAGCGCCTTTTTTCGCTTTTTCACCGAGGGCTGCGATTGTTTTCTCGATGTCCGCATATGACATGTCTTGAACATTACGCACAACAGGCACCAACAAACCCTGTGTGAAAGTATTATTTAAAGTCGCACAATATCAAACCATTTCTATAAACGTTAAAACGTTACTTTAGGAGTCGCTACGGCTACAGATATGTCTACATAATCTCTATAGACAATTTCATTGCCTTCTATTACAGCATTGACAACTGGTTGATCTTGGAGAGCATAGGCTGACGCTTTTAAGAACGCTGACATGAAACCCAACTTCAAACCGTGTTTCTTTTGAAAAGCGTCAAGATTTGCTTTGCGGAATTCCATTATTGAGCTGAGATTTAACGTTAGATTCAACGTAATCGTTTAATATAAATATAGTAAATACCTTAAAGTTGACGTTACCTCATATCTATCTCATTAAATGTAGTTAACATAGCATTGACGTTTTGTGCGTCTTTCAATCGTTGGGCAATGCGTAAGCGCATACGATTCATTTTTACACGATATTCCGACCTGGAACCAGATATTTCCTTGGTGGGATCTGCCGGTGGTAACTTGACAATGGCGGCTTGTTGCTTAGAAATTTGTGGGGCAGAAACTGGTGGTGTAGGTACTTTAGATGGAGATGGTGGTGGTGGTGGTGGTGGTGGTAGTGCTGATGATGATTGCGGTGTTGGTGGTGGCGATGGAGCCGGAGTTGGAGGAGTGTCCACTGGTGCCTTTGTTTCCGTAGCTTTTGGGACATTTTCAGCTTTGGGCGTAGCTTTAGTTGGTGCAGGACCTCCTACTATACATACAAATAACATACATTACTCGCCCCAATAAACAGTAATTTAATATATTTGTTTTTACCTGTGACAGTAATTACACACAAATCTTGTCCCGCTTTTACTGTATCTCCATCTTCGACCAATCTTTTTTCAATAATTCCATTGACTGGCGATGGAACCGGGACAGATGTCTATAAAAAAAATATTAACAAAAATATTGCGATTTTTTCTGTCACTATTATCACTATCCACTTGTAATTTATTTACTCACCTTATCTGTTTCAATTTCACAAACTACTTCATCTACTGCCACTGTGTCACCGATATCTACATGAAAAACCGAAGAATAAATTGTAAGCGATTCCATTTGGTTTAATATATTACATAGGTCTTATAAATAATTGGGCAACACGCCGGACGTTTTCAAAATGTTAGTGTAATTAATTATAAATAATTTATCGACAATTTCCGACATTTGTTCATTGCGACATACTTTTTTCCCATCGCATGTCTCCTTCAGAGACTGAATCGGCAAAAGCAGGCGTCTTCAATACATGTTGTTCACCTATAATAAATCGTATATTTTTAGAAAACTTTCAACCTACGTCGTTTGGAGTAATTAATACGACAAATGTAATAAAAATAAAAATATTACAATTTGTGTTAGACTATTCATGTTTTTTTTTTCTTACTGAGAATCGCAGTTGTTTGAAAGTACCGACATTGATCAAAAAACCTTTTGTTGATCAAAGTATTAAATAAATTTCTAAAATAGAAAAAAAAAAATTAAAACCGGATACGAAGTTTCAAATGAACATGTTCGTATAGTGCACAATGGTTACGTTCAAAAAATAAACCTACTGATTAAACCGACAACGTCGATGTTTACAGTAATCGTGCGATCAATTTGAAAGTAACGAACACGTAACAGAGAATGGGAAAGAAATGAACGGTACACGCGAAACGAAAATCGGACTTACGGTTGACAAATCGAGTGGTTGGCAATCGTCGACAATTTCCCGATGGTGGCGGTTTTATTCGCTCGGCGGACGCTGAACGTTTTGTTTGAAACCTATACGAAAAGCGCGACAATAACGGTAATCGTCGATTACGTGTCCCATCCGTCGTTTACTCACCTCTGAAATCCGAAGGTGGCCTCTCGTCTTCAGAACGTTTTCGGGCAGACCCTTAACCATGCACAATATACGGGCCATTATTTAGCTCGGCTATTTGCGCGTGAAAAATAAACGTAGAAAATTCGCCGTCAAATCAACAGCGGCGGTTACCGTTACTATTGGTAATAATAATTATCGCGTCGATGTAACGGGCGCGCGGGCGCCGCGAAAACTTTGGCGTTTTCACGACAACGGGAACAACGGTCGCGTCCGGGTCACCGGGTGGAAAACGAATATAAAGTATCCCGAGTAGACGTTACTACGGTGGCGGCCGTCGCGTATAACGTCGAATGGAATGCGCGCCGCGCGAGAGGTCAGTCGTTCGGCTGTCGCTAGGGCACGACGAAAATGATAACGGACGGGTGATAAAGGCGAAAAAAATCCGCGGAACACATGTT
Organism: Geopemphigus sp. TES_GeoC_2020; assembly: GCA_025469175.1. Classification (NCBI taxonomy): domain Eukaryota; kingdom Metazoa; phylum Arthropoda; class Insecta; order Hemiptera; family Aphididae; genus Geopemphigus; species Geopemphigus sp. TES_GeoC_2020. Next base: position 47,232 of record JAIPRN010000055.1, read on the forward strand.
TGGCGGCGGATGGTTGTCGCGCCTACGGGCGACCGTGTCGCGCAAAACGGAATTTTCAAATAATAACAGGGCCGTCGAATAAAACGTCCCATTACCTACGTGGTCGTGGAAAATTAACGAAAACCGTTATCTTACCGGTTGTTACGGTTCTTATCGTTGACCCGTGCGTGTGTTTGTATACGTATATAAACCTATAGCGAGCGCGCTATGACCCACATTCGTTTTTTGGAACCGCGATTAAAATATACGTAATAGAAAACGGGTTTATTATTATTACGGATATACGTGCGTCGATTATGTAACAATCCCCGATCGTTATTTATAAACGTTATCTCTTTTCTTTATTATTACTTATAAAACTATAAACACGCGATTAGACGCTAGGAATAACTCGTTAACGATTACGAAAATTAATAGCGAATCATAACCTACGGACGGGACGGATTTCGAATGGCTGGAACGGAGACGACTGTGAACGCTATGTTCGGGTTAGCCGAAATCGTTGGCGGAGTAAGGGGATAACAGGATAATGGAGAAGACAATCGCGTAACTGAAACTCGTCGTGTATGGAACAATGAAAAGGTGGACCGGAGACGATTGTGACACCTCCTGGTGAAACGGTGACGGGAAACGACGAAATGACGGATACGACGAAGGAACAATATCTGGGAGAAATAGACCGAAATTGACGGGAAAATCGGATTAGTAAACCTATTAGAAGCCATGGATCGTCAAAAATACCGTCGCGGCTAATAAAAAATTAACCGAACGATACATAAATATTTCGCGGGATAATGTTTACCCGAAAGGAGAACAACGTCAAAATTCCGTATTACGAAAACCTTTTCAATTTTCCCTCTTCGCTCCGGAACGCGTTTTGCATTTTAATCGGTTCGTTTAATACGATCAATTATAATTTGTAGTGACCGTTCGTCCTAAGTAATAGCCTCAATATTAACGGAAATTGCTCGTTACAATTTAACGACGAAATTCAATTAAGATTATAATAGTCGCGTCAAATTACGTTCATATATATATAATTTATACGCGACGTGACATAATCACGGACTTCTTGTAATAATATAACCGATTTTTTATTTTTATCGCCGTATTCGATTTTTTTATACGTATTTCGGTATAATCGTACTTGCTTATCGACGTTTAACTTTATATCCTTCAATTTAGAAATACTTTAAATTTATCAAAAATAAATAAATAATTGTTCTCGTCCATTTTAACGAAATACTCACGGAGTAAAGTTATCTTTTATTATAATTCAAAACTCAACGTAAATATGACCGAAATTTTATTTCGTTTATTACGTATATTAATTTTATTAAATAAATAAATATATATAGGCAATCATACGCTATAAATTTATTCCTAAACGTTTTATTTACCCGAATTTTTTATTTATTATTTGAAATTACGCCATTATTAATTATAGATTCCAGATGTTCGATAATAGTTATCCTATGTTGAATTTCCGTTTCTTCTTTGTCTATTCTTTCGCTTAGAAGATTTTCTCGTTCTTCTACGGAAATTACCTCCGACTCGTATTTACTTTTTAATTCGTTTATTTTCGCACGAAGCGAATCAATTTCCTTTTCTAACGTTTCGTTTTTCTGCTTGGTGTTCTAAAAATAACCCCATAACGAACATTTTATTTCCCTTTTTAATAATTTATAAATAATAATTCGTCGCGTATTTCGTACATATTAATTAATTGGTCTAGGCGGCCAGCAAAAAGTTATTAAACGTTAGTTATAACTTCCGCTAAAGATATATACGAGACGAGAATAATATCGGAAGGTTACTATGATAGTGGAATTAGTGGAAAACGGAATAGTTTTTCTTGAGTTTTCGCTGAAGACACGCGAAGAGAATCAGTTGGTACTTAGAGACACCGAACCAAGTTGCGAAAAATATAATTAATATAGAAAAGCGAGAGAAGGACGAAATTGTACTTATTCGTACAATCCACAGGGAAGAATTACGGTCGCGTAATAATTATTTAAAGGCGGGCCGAAACGTTGCCGGACGGCCGAGAAATTTCTTAATTAAAAAAAAATGACGTAAGGGTGAATATTTACGCCGAACTAAAAGCTAGCAGCGGGTTGAAAGAAGTGTACGAGATAAGAACGTCGCGCTATGTATAGTTAATACGGAAGAGACCCTAATTTACGTTACGAAATTTACGTTTTATTATATTAAACTATTGTTTATTTAATAACGAAGTTTATATATTTACGTTTAAACATTTCCGCGTCGTGCCAATTTCGTTTCGTATTACTTTGAAAAACTTCGTTTTTCTATTTTTGGATTTCCTGGTCATTGGATGTTTGGCCGCGAGTTTCGTTACTCGGTCGTATTCTTCGATCACGTTCCAAGCCCGTACCCATTCTTCTCGGGCCGTTTGATAACCACGCAGCCCGCGGCTAATCGATTCCCTCAGGTCCTTGTACATCTCGCCCGTCACATTATCCGATCGAATTTTGGCCGACTGCATCGTACGCACTTTTTCGCCAACGATCTCCTTTTTGAAACTAAAATCACGCGATATGGTTTGTATACAACCATTCACTCTTCTCGCAATCCCAGTATTCGGTTCTAAGTTTCGATTATTTTCGGGAATAAATCGAACCGCGAAAATACCGTGTTTATCAACCGCGTTATTAATTTTTCGAACGACGAAAGCTTAGCCCTAATTCCGCGTACATAAAACAATTTGAAAACCACTCGAAACCGATTTAGAACTGTCGGACTAATCTACTAACATTTCTACCACGTTCGCTGGATATTTCGCGAGTAGTAAGTCGAGTTGTTTTGTGTCTATCGTCCTACCAAACGCTTCTTGCAATACGATTGTAGGTATAGACTTCAAACAGTTAGTAGCCGGATGTTGACACAATTGCATCGTAGGCGTTGTTGTTGTTTGCTTCCCGACGTTTTCGAAAACTTTCCGCCCGTTTTTGATCTATATAACGCGACGTTATTCGTAAATACGTTACGTTATTGGGCGAATTGTCAAAAATGAATTTGACGTAAAAAAAAAACGTATTTCCTTATATGCGCCGATGTTAGACAAACGGTTCGACGTAATAGTTAAAAAAATTACGTTTCGTCTTTCAAAGTGTACGTTAATCTTCGATCAAAAAAGCCGTACTTCGTTAATAATAGCTTGGATCCGTGTTTTCAACGCGGACAATAGATTGAGTCGACGGAAAGCCTTAGGATCGCGTACACCGTCGGCCGATAAATTGTCTGTCAGGAAAGCGACCAATTTATCCACGTAAGGATGTCGGCGGTCGGGAGCGTGCGGATGATTCTGTTCCATCAGCATCTCTCGTTCAACGACGTTATACAGCGCACGGTAAAAATCGTTAGTACGTTCTCGGATCTCTAACGTACGACGACGAGATAATACGTTCCATACTTCGTCAACTAAACTATTCAAGCCACGGCTTGCGGTACGGTCGTCGCGTTGAAATTCGCGGGAAACCGACGAACTTACCGGAAAATCTCGAAAATTAGGCGACGGGCTTTGGCTAAATAGGAGGCATACGTCGGCATTTAGATTTTAATCGCGTATTTTAATACGCGTCTCGTTCTATACGTTCGCTTTAATTAATATCCACGGAATTACGATATATCCCGCGCTCTTCGTTAAGTAATTTCAATTATTATTACCAAACACTTTCTACGAATTATATACTGTACGCGTATTTACATAGTTTCTCCTCGGGAATTTACCCACGACGGACCCGCGCCAATACGACCAATAGTGACTGCTACGTATCCGATCAACGACGTCCCGTTCGCTAGACTTTGAATAGCGACGTAAGTGCGTTCGTCCGACGACGAGACGCCATTGAATTCGTCCAACGGTAGTTCTTTGTTTAACGGCCCGGTTATATTATCGTTCGCTCGTCTATTCCGCTTTCCGCGAAACGGCAAATCGTTGAATATCTCCAGCAGTTTACTAGTCGGCATTTTCGTAAACGGGGTTCGTAATTTACCGTCGCATAAATTTATAAACAGCCGCGCTAAATACGTGTTACGGTTCATCGCGTTAAAATACGTAGGGTGAGGGTCTTCTACGAGCTTAATAATCCACGCCTAAAAAATCGGAACGGTCTTCGTTCGTTTATTGGCGTGAGCGTATACTATTATTATACTATTTATTATAAGGTAACGTTTCTGAGTAAAAAACGTCGAATTCGACGTTTTCGTGTACGATAAAACGAAAACACGAGTGTATCTGAATTTGTAATTACGTCTTTTGTCTAACTTCTCTTTAGGTTAAATATATATATATATATTTAGGAACGAAATACCTGAGCTAATTTTTTATCCGTATGTCGATCGATGTTGTCCAACGCTCGTTTTAAATACGTAACGTATAAACAAAAATGCCGCGTAATTACTTTCGACCTTAAATGTTTAGCTTTTTTTGAAAAATGTTCGGTGTTCATGACGAATTCGAATTAATTTTTACGTTATGGTTTACGTCGATTTTTTAAATAAATAATCGTTTGAAATATTCTTTTTTTAACTCGATTAGACTCGATTATTTTTTTAAATTAACCAGAGGGATTATACGGCTATTTGTTGTCAGGGAACGGGATAAATAAAATATGTAGTATACGAATATATCAAGCGGTTATATTATTTAAATTAATTTTATTTATTAAAGATAAAATAAAACGTATTTAAATAATAATTATAAATAAAAATAATACTAATAAAACAATAAACAATAAAGATCACGGGAATTTTGAAAGAAATAACAAATAAAAACGTAAAATAAAATCCGCGCGATTAATTATCGTCGTAATTTATAATAGAATATATTTGGTTATAATTATATTACATACGTTCTGTTATAGGTTAAAAATATGTTTACGTAGTCTGTACGTTTATAACACGTTTAACTTGGTTTTCGACGAAGTTTTATTTTCATTTCGTACTTAGATACTTGTACATTTAAAAAACAAATTACCATATAACGCATTTTTCTTCGGGATTCATAGGCGTCCCTATCTGACAGTTGAAAACTTTTGAAAATTCTTCGAAATTACTGAGTGGTCCGTTCACCCTAAATTGAGACGGCGAATGCAAATCTTTTTCTATTTGTAACTTGAGGGATTCTTCAGTACTCGACGAACACCACACCTGAACGTCGGTAAACATAATACGGCGATCGTTATTTGTATTCGTTCGTTAAGTTATTTTATACGTACTTGGGCGAAACTGACGAAGAACAATTGTTGCGTGGTAAGGTGGACAGCAGGTAGACGGTTCGGTTGAACCTTCTTCTCTTCCAGTAATTTTATATACGCACGATACGCGGCTTTCAGTCCGCCATTGTCGGCGATATTTTCTCCTAAAAATCGTCTACATTATACACAATCGTCGTTAATTACGGTCGATTTTAGTTTACCTAATGTACGCTTTCCGTTTATATTGAAACCGTTAACTTTGTAATTGGAGTACTGTTTAATCATACAGTCCGTAGCTTCTTTAAATTTGTCCACGGTTTTGTTATTCCACCACTGGTGTAAATTTCCGAACCGATCGAATTCTCGGCCTGTCGATTTCAAAACGCGTACGTATTATGAGAACATTCGACAGCGTATTGTAAAAATCCGATCGTCCGTAACGGATTACGGGATTTAAATTCACCTTGATCGTCAAACGCGTGTGTAAGTTCATGTCCCATAACCACTCCCATGGCGCCGTAATTTATGGAGGATTGTTGCATTTGATCGAAAAACGGGGCCTGCAGAATACCCGCCGGGAAGACTATTTGATTTTTGGTTGGCGTGTAGTACGCGTTCACCGTTGGAGGAGTCATGCTCCATCTGGAAAACGCGGTATATCAAGTTAGCCGCTGAAATCGACGCGCGAATGTATTGCGTGCTTACTTTGTACGGTTGACGGGTTTATCAAGCTTGTACAAAAATTGTTCTAAATTGAATTGAATAGCGCGTATATTGTTGTCGAAGTATTCGTCCGAACGCACGGTCAGATTTTGATATTTGTCGTCCAGTTGGTTCGAATCCATAATGTAATCGGGAAAACCTAGAAACGGTTCAAAGACGATTTCGGTGCGAAGTCCGGGCGCGCTTAAAATCAAAATTACCAATCATGTCCGTGATGGCGTCGGCTTTTTTTTCCGCTTCGACCAGCGTCTCTTTATCCATCCAATTCAAGTTTTTAAAATTATCTTTAAACGCCGTTCTTATTTCGTTGATCATCTCTTCCGCCTGTAAAACTTAACATTTATTTTCCGTTTGCGTTTTAACGTCGACGGTATTATTATATAAACCCTTACTAATTTTTTTGACTGTCCGTGGAAAACCTCGCGGACGTACAATGCGCCCAAAGCAAATCCTAATACGTTGTTCGTATCGCTGATACAGTATCTCCATGGTTCTTCGCCGCCTTCCGATCCTAAAAGCGCTTTCCGTAATCCTTTATAGGCGTCTCGAAACACTTTCGATAAATACGGAGTAACGGTCCGGACGGTTTGCCACACCAAATAGTTGTTAATTACCCTATTTGTATACAATCAGACGTCAGATAAACTAGCCGAGATTATTGATAATTACAACCGTTCTTACGTTTTGTTTTCCGGGGAATTACTGTATTCGTTGATCAATAGTGACAGATTCGCTATAAACGACGGCGAATATACCACAACGTTCTCCTTGTTTGTAATTTTTCTGTCGACCAACCGAAAAGCCGCGTTGAAATAATGATTCCATTGAATCTGTAAAAGTAGTAATTGTTTTTTTGTATTTCGAAGGAGTATAGGCGAATAAACGTAAATCGAATTTCGTATTAGTTCACGCACAAACGGAGCTAAATTTTGTAATTCGCTGATGGAGAACAGGTGATAGGCCTTCTCTTCGTCGCGTTTATCTTCGTCGGGCTCCGAGAACCTAGCTATACGTGTTTCGAATTCTATAACCTTTTTCATTTGGTATCTCGTCGCATTAGGTTCACCGCCCAACAATGTTCCGATCTAAAACCTCAAAAGTAAAGAATACTAATGAAAATAATGTTAACGCGAACGAAACGCGTCGGAGTTAGAAAATTATGACGACGTTTCCAACTATTAAATATAAAATAAACAAAATAACCGTATTGCGTTAATTATAAAGTGTATATATATATATAAAAAATAATAAAGCTCACCGTCGTCATATAGTCTAAATATGTGTCTAGTAATTTTTGGTTCGCTGTTACGTTTAAATAAAAATCTCTAGCTGGCAAAGTCAGCCCACCTTCGTCGAGCTACACCGTAGGAAAAAAATCGTTAATTTTTTCCAATTTTAATTATTTCGTAAAGTTCACCGAACGCTGTAAATTATACCTGAATGATGTGCCTACTCGAATTCCTGTCGTCCTCTCCGACCATCCAATAAAATAATCCGGCCATATTGTACCGATTGTGGACGATTTCTAGAGTTGGTTGAAGTTTCCACGCGGATACATCCCACGTCCCTGATATGTTCCATCCGCCGATGTTTTTAATAAGGTCGATCAACGGTTTAGCACCCAACGTTTCGATCGTGTTATTTGGATCCATGCAAGCCGTAAAATACATTTTAGCTTTGAGTTCGGCTTTACTGCTAGTGTTCACAGGAATCGCCTCTAAACATAAATATTATTATTTTACGTACGGATCGACGTTTTTGAAAACGAAGATGAAATGTTATACGACACGGTGATAATAATGGTGACTGTTTATATAGACAACGGCGTTAGAAATGAAACGTTTTAGTCTCTATTACGCACGCGGATCGATATAAAAAAATAAAAAAATAATACACCGCACCTAGAGCGTTTTTAACAATAAGTTGATTGTTCATTTCCAATTCGTTAAACATGCCCCACATCGATCGACCGTCCGGCACGGGATTCGATTTTATCCATTGGCCACAGGCGTACTTGTAGAAATCTTGACACGGGTCGGATTTCGTGTCCATGCTTTTGATAATGGTAGCCGCCGTTGTCACGCACGTCTCTTTCATACAATATTCTGCGAACAAACAACGATCGATTTCACGATTCGTCCCTAAAATAACGACCGGCTAACGCTTTTCACTCGCCGCCGTCGCGTATAACACGCGACGTAATATACGAATATACTCGTCGTAAGTTATTCGCTATTATTACAATTCGAAGCCAGTATCACCTTGCCCGGTATTGACGTATGAATCGGTTTCTTCATATATGTCCGGCGTAGGGTGTACGGTGGGACCACATTTATCAGTCATCATTGGATTTAGGCAGACAATAATAAATAGCAACCAATTGAACAAGCACATACCGATAAGACCTTTTTCTAATAGCGTTCTGTTTTTCCATTGGGACCAGATATTTTTTGGTTTACCCTGTTAAGAGAAAACAACATTACTCCGTGACAGCCACGTTAATCAACATCGTATTTTCCGTGACCGTAATTATATACTTATATAGTTATTTACCGAATAAAAACGAATATGTGTAGAAGACGCGGTCACACCCTCTGTCAAATGCACCGAACCCATGCTGGACGTCTCTTCTTCGAACACTTTGTGTTTATAATGCGCCATCTATAAAAATTATAATTCGATCAAGCGTTATTTATTTAATTATAAAAGGGGGGCTGTTTGAAAAAAATTAAATAAAAATTCCGATAACGCGATCGATAATTGGTTTTTACGTCACAATAATTGCCACTTTCTGCATTCTAAATTGAATTAATTCGTGTTTATGTTCTATCTCACGTAACACATATATTATAATCGTTCGCGCGTAATTATTTAATTTTTTTACAACGTAACGAGATAAGGTGTTCCAATTAAATTGTTATAACTTCAATAACATTAATGACAATAAAATTTCGGACGAAAAAGATACGTTTGTTCGAGTTTTTATTTCTAAATTAAAATTAATAATAACGAAATAACTTAAAACGAAAAATCGATATATTAATAATAATAACAAAATAGGTATATAGCGTAATTCGCGTTTGTACATAATTTTTTAAAATATTTTTACAAACAATTTTTGTATTTTAATAAACCGGTTTAAGAAAAATCTATATGAAATTTTATAATAAGCGTATAATATTACACGAATCTTTCAGAACGCTTTTACCGTATACGAATCATTTGTTTTTGGAGAAAACATAAATATAATTAACGAGCGCTTAACAATAGTATACCGAATAAATAAATATTATTACAAATACCTACCTACACAAAAAATCTACCGAACTAAAATTCTCGTCCAATTATTTCAAACGTATTATTGAGCGTAAAAAGGTTATCTAATTATCACGCCGTTAGCGTACTTGAATAATTATCGAAAACTAATAATATATTTTATAAACTTGATTCATTGACGAACAACAGACCGACGATGAATTACAATAGTGTACAATCAACGTACAACAATACATACTTTTTCTTTGGAGGACGACGGTCATAACGAAATATTAACCAAATAAAAACGATAGCCAACGGTCGTCGGACAATACGAAAACGAGCGAGGCTTTTCTAATCGCGGACCATGTACGAAATACGACGTAAACATTTTTCGCGATACAAAAAGACTACGTACTTTACATAAAGTTTTCGTAATAAAACGTAATTTTCGTAAAAGTATCGAGCACTATTGTGCAATAAAACGACCTTAGGTCAGAATTTGAAACGGTTATGGCGTTGTTAAAGCACAATAGGTGAATAGCCACAATATATATATATAGGGAGTATAGCAATAATAAACTAATAACTGACGTTAGTATAAAACGTCCTAAATTTGTAACAAACGAGTAATATAATAAATTATATCCTCTATCCTAAATGAATGTCGTCGAACTATTAAACATAGGCGCCCGTATGCATAATCGTTCATTAAATTAAACGTATTTCTGCTCGGCGCGCGTTAATGTTTTATTTGTAAAGTCCGTGTACAACATAAATAAATTAGTATACACGTACGACACAGGTGTCGTAATTTCCGTAAATTACGATTTAACTACAACTCGCCGCGATAAATATTTCGAATTTAAGTTGAACACGTCAACGCGTTCCGTTATTCGTATATAATTGATAATTCGCGCGGTTTATAACGAAATTACGAATTTTTTTAGAGTTTATTTAATAGGCGACACGTGAATTGACCGGAACAAAAAATCGAAAAACAATCGTCGTAACTCTACGTATTGTTTCAATAACGTTTTTCGTCCCCCGAATTCGATTATAACATTACAACGCGTTCTACCGTGGAATTTGGTTACGTTTGTATAAATTGTCAAACTTCGACGGCGGTTGACGAATTTTCGTTTACGAACGAACGAAAACGTCGCCGATTGCTACGTGTAAACGCGATACGGAGCGAAAATGCGAATGCACCGTACAAAGTAATTCGATATAAAACCGATAAACGCGATGGAAATGGACGTAGTGTTCCGCCATTTATTTCGATGGCGGACGTTTTATGGCTAATTAAAAGCCGCGCTAGTGTTATATAAAAAGGTGGCCGCTACGGAGAGACGCCGTCGCCGGGGCTCGTTTATTTTTAGGAACCGCGTTAGTTGTAAATGTTTTTTATTTCAATACTGCCGCGTGCGGAGGCCTATGACTCGTAACGATGAAAGTGATCGGCCGTCCCGACGATTCGATCCCCGTGTTCGTGAAAAATACCGCGTGCGTACAATTTCTTTGTGCGTAAATTTGCGCGTGCCATACACAAACGAAACTACGGCGTACACATAATACGTCTCTGTACGCAAGCGTACATTTCGAAGGCGCGTGTCACGAGAGTACAACGGTCAGTCAATATACGGAAATCGTTTCCATGGAGTATTTCGTTTTCATTAATCGACAATTAACCGGTTTCGTTGGCACGGTCTAGAAACAACGCGTGCCAAACGTCGTAACGGAAGAACGTGATTAAATCACGGTCGATTTTCTCGTATATCACGCGGACGAATCATTCGGTACTTCTTACGACGAGTTAAAATGTTTGCTCGGCCGTCCGTCAATTTGGGAAAAATTCGGTTGGAATTTCTAACGACGGACGGCTGCGGCGCGAGGACGAAAATTCGAAATTCGTACCGCCGCCGACGAGATATTATTTTCGTTATGTATGCTCTTCGCCTGACCGCGATGAAGGATAAGCTCGACGTATCGTTATTTTGGTAAATAATTGACAGAATACGTGTATATACAGCGCTCGGTAGTAAGGGTCATTAAGGTAGCGGTCTATTATACCGTTCGTTAGTTCAGACCGTGTGGTCCAGTCAAGTACGTAAACGAACTTATGGGTAAGAGGCGTAAGAGGTTAATAAATAGGGATTAAGTGTCGAAATAATAAACGCGTAAGGGACGTAATTTCCCCGATACCGACGGGTGGTTTTTAATGTCATGTTTTTCTGAGTCCACCTACGGTCAACGCGTCGATAAACTAAAGAACACGACCGGCCTACGTGGCGCAATAGTCCAAATAGTCGACGAGGGTACAAACATCCCGTCGAGTTACGCGACGCCGCGAATCGGACGGACGTAATTTCATAAATTGTTCGTAACGACGACGACACGTCAACACGGCTATACAAAGCTACTTATACGACGTAATCCACGTCCGCGATATGGTATTATAGGTGTGTTGACGTAACACAACGAGTATTCGTTATTTCCATCGCGAAATCGGTACCGGGGAGAAGCTTATTCTGAAATATATATAGCGAAATTAACATTTTTTTCGAACCGAATTCCTCGTACACGCGTGTACGAACGCGTACGTATTTCGTAAACTTCCGAATATTTTAAATCAGTTTCGTGCCCGTACACCGCACCCCTGGGAATAAGTTGAAAATCCGAGTGGATTTGAAATATATAGGATTTACTCTCGTCCCGAGTCAGTCATTGACGGCGAAGTTTTTTATAGTAAATTTTTCGTTTCGACGATTTTTATTCGTTATGCTTCGTAAGTTCGAAAAATATTTATAGATCATTTTCGAAATTATATCGCCGCCCTTTCTATTACGCTTTAAACAAACGTAATCTTTTGATTGTTAAACGGCGACCTATATTTTTTTTCTACGCTATTTTACGGGACTAAAACGAATAAACGAAAACGCTCTTTAAAATTTTAATTTCGATATTTCGCTTACGCGTTACAACCACCGACTCTTTAACAATTTAGCTGTTGAAATCGCTTTTACGTAGTCTCACGGAAACACTCGTGTTTCTCTATCGAAATATAATCGATTTATATTCGATAGTCGTTATACGTTTATAACTACGTTCATTAGAAAGGATGAATACAATCGAGTTTAAAATTGTCTGACGAACAATATTGTTTAACTAATAATTCAATATATCCTACAACGACCCCACCACTTGGCCGTGTCGCGAACTTGAACGCTTATTACTTTAGAAATATTCGTCGGATTTTAAAAATCGACACGCCTAAATAAATGTATTTCTAAAGAACGCGTAACATAAAATCGCGGGTTTTCGTTTAAAAATCGAAAGTTGTAACAGTTGTTACAATAAATACACAAGACGCGTACGCGTATTAAGTAGAACATCCGATAAATTTGATAAAAAAGAAAAAAAAGGAAAATTATTTATATTTTTCGGTACTTGGCTTCCGCCGGCCCGTGGTAAATTCAACTCACCCTATATGGATTTAACGATCGAATCCGTTTTCAAAATCCACGTCGTAGATCTGTACGAGCTAACCTTTTGTTGACGTAAACAAATAGAAAATTACCGTTTTCAAAATCTCTTTAAACCTCGTACCTAAAAACATAACGTTTAAACGCGAGAACAAACAATAAAAGTTTCAGTTGCCGATCTTATTAACGTTAATATTTTAGATTCGACGGTAATAAAGAAAAAAATGGGTTGTGATCGCGTTATAGCACAATACATTATACTACAGGTGTTCGTTGTCTGTATAATATATACGAATATTACGCTATATATATACGACTTGTACTCGTTAGCCGTATATTATTATCGATTCGTTTTTAGAATGATGAGAATAATTACAAGGTTAGCTAAATTCATATAGCGATGTCAAATATGTACCTAACCTAACGCGAACAGTCGATACGTTTTAGTACAAAACCAAATTCTCGTATTTTTTTTTAACGAGAGGTTTTTTTTAGCACACGGTGGTCGTTATATATATACATAACTGTATACGTACAAATCGATACGGTATTTGAGATCGTGGACGTATATAAATCGCGGAATTTACGTTTACTTTTTACCCTCGGAACTTATGGACGATGGGCGAAAACGTATTAAAGTACGTTCGTAAAAAACCTTTTTTCGAGTTCTCGTCCGGTTTCGATTTTATCTCGAAAATAGTACCGCGTATTACATATATACACACACACACACACACACACAATATATATATATATAGTTACTCGGCCGGAAACGTAAATTTTATAACACGCAATAACGATATTCGGGTCACGATCGAGCCAATTCTGTTTGGACGGTTTATTTATAAAAATCGGCGATTTCAAACAAATAAAACTAATTGAAAACGGCGGACGTATATTATTATAAAACGCGTTTGTGTTCGATTCATAGACGCGTATGCTGCACCTGAATTGTCTGTAGAAACGATTGACAGCGGTCGATCGATAATTATGGGTCGTTGTCACTACCGTGACGTATTTTGCCTAGGCGAATAAACCTTTTTATAAAAACACCAGCGGCGAATAGGCGATTCGCGCGAATCATGGGTTGTGCAACTACCGGACGGTTTCCCAGTTATTTTTCGGTCCGGACGTTTTTTCCGAAACAAATTCGAAAATTAACCTATACAATTACGGAGGGTAATCAAAATCGATTTACTTTTTCCTACACCCCCGTGATTTTCCTCGTATTTTCGTTTTCGATTCCTCGGGAATCCTCGGCTCGTCGACGTTTATGTTCGGTAATAAAAGTATTCGGGTTGCCTTCGTAAAAACGAACTTTTTTCGACAAACGTGTCCCGCGTTTAATAGTCCTAACATAACCGCGCGACCCTACTCGACGACGTTGTTGACGGATTCGAAACGAATTGCTCGCGTCGCGGATTACACTTGATCCAGCCCTTCGATCACTGACACGGACGTGTACGTTTTCGCGCGGGTATTTCGCAGGACGATTTTTGGTCTACTCACCCGATTTCCACCGATCGAAAACGACGGTTCTGCGTGAACCACTTACGCCGCGCTCGAATCGAAAACGGTTGGACAAAACGGTTTGCGAGTGACGCGTATGACGGGAAGGGATTAAACGGCATAATTTCGGCGGCGAGCGTGTACGTTTGGAAACGGCCGAACCACGACGATCGTAAACCGGGGACGACGACGGCGCGAGTGCGCTCGCGAAAGCGAAAAGAAAAACGGGCCCGTCGACCGACGGCGCACGCCGTTGTTACCTTGGACGACGTATGTGAGTGCGTGTCGCGACCGTGTACAACGGAAGGTGGTGGTGGCGGCGGCGGCGGCGGTGGTGGTGGTCGCCCGGCCCGATCGTGCGATGGACAACCGCTTTAGCTGTGGCGGCCAATCGGCGCTGTCGTCATAGAGCTCCGCTGATCCACGGGTCGCTGGCGGACGTTAATAATAATATCAAGCGGCACGGTCGGCGGTGGCGGTGGCGGCGGCGGCGACGGCGACGAGCGTCGTCGTCATAGCGGCGCGACGATTTGTTAGCCTTTAGCCCGGTGGTCCGACGAAAACGCGCGCGTCCGTGTTCCGACAATCGCCGCGGTGGCCCGCACGTCCGCGGCGAACTTTACGGACCCGACGCGATTTCCGGTACGCGACGACGATTCTATTATACGGATCGTACCGACACACTATGTCGAGCTTTACCGAGCTCGGCCCGGACCACCATACGCTCGCACACGCACACACACGGCAGAGACGGTCTCGGCGAACGCACGTCCGTGTCCGGTGCGCGTGTGTACGGGTAGTGCGCGTTCCGCCGTCTATAGCGGTGGCGCGATTTCGGCAACGGCGGCGGCGGCGGCGCGCGATCCGTCACCGGACGATATTGATCCGTTCGGGTACTCGACGTCGCCGCCGCCGCCTTTAGCCCGATACAATTTTTTCACGCGTATATTCGGAGGTCAAAGCCACCGCCGCCACCACGAATATACTACACGTTGGCCGCGGCGCCAACTCCAATTACACAAGATCGCCGGCTATACTTACCGCCGAAATAATAATTATCGTTCAATTTGTCGGTTACCAGCGCGCGACCATACCGGGCGTGAATACTCCCCGGCCAACAACCGTTCCCCCCGCGAGTTCTTTTTTTTATCCGCTGGTTATCTCACTGCCACCGGAATAGTATCCGGATTTTCCATTTACTCGGTGGTTTTCCCGGGTGCGATTCGCGAACAAAATCGGTTCACGTCCAAGACGGAAAATCGCGTTACAACCTCAAGATACGTTAACGATTTTGAAGAAACAACGAATTTCGAAAAATCGTCGTTTCATACGCGAGTTCGAATCTCGGAAAACGACGAATAATAGAGTTAAATTTAGGACTATATTAACCATAAACGACCGAAATCGTGACTCGTGCACATCGGAATCAGGAAACGTATTATACAAACTTTGTCGTAGCGCGTGGAACGGACACGAGCCGAACCGCCATTTATTGAACTATTCCGTCCAATACGACGTATCGAGCGAAACGATTTTCGTTCGGTTATTTGATCGTCGACCGTGGACGCGTTATTCGCGTTCGAAAACGAAAATAAATAATAAAAACGCTTTATACTTTTAACGAATTCCATCTCGAGACGTGGACGATAAAACTGTAAGTGCGTCGATAAAGCAAACATTTTAGGCTCGACGATCCCGACGACCGGCCCCACGCCCTTTTTAATCGTCGTTCCTCTCCCCAAACACGAAACGCCCGCAATTTCGGATTTTAATAGTTGTTTAACTTTGGCGCGGCGCTGCTCAGATACTGTGTATCGTTCGCCGCGCGTAGATAATGTTTATAACACGCGAGTAAACACGTATACGACGACGTTCGCACAATATAAGCGGTAAAACGCGAGCGATATCGTCGGCACGTATTATATAATATACGCGCTGTACGTTATATCCGTATATTACCGACGGTCGGTTTATTAGAACGTAAACATTTTTTTCCGCTCCAGTCGTTTCGAAATTCAAACCTCGACCGCGACGGTAACGGCGTCCGTTGCAAAACGATTTTTGCTAAACATTCGGGAACCGAATTCCGGATCTAAGTCACGGAAACCGTCGACAAATATCGAACGCGCCGTATAGACGTACAAACAACAATACGTGAATTGTCCAATATATATATAACGGACAAAGACGCTAGGACAGATGGCGCGCATTGTTTTGTAATCCGATTGTGGAACTTCGACGAGTCAGCCGCGCCCCATACAACCGGTTCGGATATCCGAAATATTGATTGTGCCCGACGTTTGTTTCCGGTGTTCAACGTTTCGGACATTATACGCGACTACGTTGACAGTTTCTCTAAAACCGTTTTCGCGTAACTTGACTATCGGCCTTACAAAATTACGCGCGAATAGATCGTACACGAATAAACAATCACCGAACTAATGAGGCGTTTAGAAAAAAAAATATTACGACGGTATCGCCCATTTTTTTTGTATAAAACGAACGACGAAAATCATTCTCCGAATATGTGCAACTCCGCTCGCACAAGCGAAAACCCCGATCACAATGTCGATACGCTACTATACGAACCAAACTCTTCTTCTCCTTCGTCGCCTTATTTTCCCAGTTATTTGGGGTCAGCCATACTGTACGAACCCAAACCGATATAATAATACCGTCAAATAGTTAAACAACCCGTGTAGTTAGGAAAATTAAAAAGGAAACGTTCGATGTATTTATATAAAATCGGTTTTTCGTCGTTTATCTTTATTACGATTCGATTTATATCTAACGCGACATCGTTAATATTACGCTGTCTAAGTATACGTGCAGTTCTGTTTTCGACGAGGGGGATTAGAGTTTTTAAATCGGTCAAACTAATAAAATTATCTAGTTTCGCCTACGTTTAATATGTCTATATTTAGTATCGCGCGTACTCGCGTATTTATATATATACATCGTATTACACCGAGTCACAGTAAACGGCACATATGTCACTCTGGTTAGTGTTAGGAACATAGATAAAATAAAATCGGTTCAAAGACCGCGTCCTCGTACACGAACATATTTGTACGTACGCGAATATTATTTCGTCGTTTGTACGAATTTATACGACAATTTTCAGTATTCGTACGAACGTTATATATTGTTACAATTTATCGTTATATCGTAACAAAAAAAGGTTTGTACAATCCGTTTTAAAACGTTATAAATATTCCTCCCCCGCTATTCCCCTCTTTTAAAACTCAATTTCTATACTCCGGAGACACGTGTATATATATATATCGTACATACACATCCCCTCTTCTCTCGCCGACGATATTTTTTTGTTCGACGTTATTTAATAACAACGTCGCGTGCGAGTAATATAACGAATTTTATAGGACGAACGTTTACATTATCGCAAATCATGAATATCCGTTCTTCAATTCTCGATACCATTGTGTATAATAATAATACGTATATATATACACACGTACGTACGTATATTTAATGATAATATAACGACGTTAAATGTCGTAGTTTCGTACATTACATTCGGCACGGAACACCGCGGCGACTATTCCGTGTTTTTATTTTCTCTATAAAGGCATTTCCTAACTGTATAACGTACAGTTTTTACCGGATTAGAAAAAAAATCGGTCCTTGTTCTACGGTTAAAATTAGATTTGGCCTTATGCACTAAAACGCGGGTGAACGACTTTGCGTACATGGAACAGATAATATGAAGTATATATACCGCTTACTCGAATATATATATTATATTATATTTGTATATTATATTATTAACATATATATTATACGTTATGAAACCGATGGAATTGCTTTACAATGGTACCGTAACGTAAGCGAAAGTGACTAAAAGCTAAGGTTAAAAAATAATACGTAAAAGAATTTAAAGTGTATCGATAAATACGTTATAAATATCGGTAAATCGTACGACGTACCCGTGTGGATAATAATATGTTCATCGTGCCACGGATAACGATGCTTCGTCGACGACCGTTATCGACGTTTAGCTAAAAATAATAAACGACGCCGTCACGTACGACGCGTATTAATATTTTTTAATCGACCGTAGGTACAATTGCGTACCAACGTAATTGCCCGAACGTCGAAATTAGATCGACCAAACAAACGCGCGTGATACGACGTCGGGTACTATACCGCTGTTGTTGTTGTTAGTTGTTGTCTTTATTGTGAAACAAATAGTTCTCGATAACGTACATTAAATCGTCCAGCTTTATTGTCTCGTCCTTGTCGTTTATAATGCCCAGCGATTTGATCAGGTCGTTCTGTATAAACCCAACAACGGACGAAACGCGCGCGTTATTCGATCGCGTTTTTTTTAATATATAAAAGTATTATTGTATTCGATAACAAAGCGATCACCTTATCCGACGTGCCGATACATTCCAAAAACGTGTCGTACTCTTCTCGCGTTATATGACCACTCTGGTCCTTGTCCACGGCCTGCGTGCAAAACCATAAAGAAAACCGACGCGTTACATTCCGTGGTACGTCATTAGGCGTGTTCGCGGGGTTACGTTATTCAATTAATTAACGATAAAAGCGAACAGACGAATATTCGCGACAAACGGCGATTTCTCGGGTGTTCGCTTAAATCTCTATATAGACGCATTCGTTACGGGCCGCCGACGACAATATCGTTTATTTTCTAGTGCACGTGTACTGCGCTTGTTCCCGGAATAATACGAATAGGCGTATTACGATGAATAATTTATAAATATGGAAATTTCCCGACGCGTATTATACGATAATCGGAAACGTAAAAAAGAAACGTGTTTTGTAAGCCGTTTCGACTTCGCTCTAAAAAAACCCTCCTGAAAACGTGAATTTTCTCACATCGAACGAAAAATTCGTGTAAACGAACGTATATTATTTTACGTTCGACAAAACGGATAATGAAATTATTTTATTATGTTTATACAACTGTAGGTGTGCTTAGCACCCCCCACCCCTCGATTTTTATTAGCGTTTACGTAGTATATATTTTTTTACGACAATATCGACGTAAAATGAATTTTAAGTCCGACAACGGACGTAATAACATTGTCCTTCGTGTGCGCAAACGACTAGTCGGCTGCTAATAACGTCAGCGTCGTAAATTGGGTCAACTATTTAGGGGTCGACAAATTGCTGTTATAAATAAACGAAATAAATTAATTAAAATACTTCCAATGTTTTTTCGGTCGCAATAACATACGATCGCGACCAAAATCCTAGTCGCTAGTTCTGCCTTCCACTATCCTCCCACCACCAATTTCACGCTACCATGCCATCAACTATTTTTCATTTACTTACGTCGAACGAATATTTAGTCGTCATTTCTTCGCGACACAACGCGAAAAAGAGGTAATGTACGTGTATCGACATTCGTATGAATAATTAAGGGCATTAAATAACGTTTAACGTTAGAATACTAAACCAGTAGTTTACGCGAACAATACGAAATTAAACGAAACCCGATTTTTCGACGACGATTATACAATAACATATACACGTACCAAATATTGAAAACGTCCGTTCTGTTATTAAAATGAAAAATACGTACCTTAAATAGGTAAGGTAAAAGTTGAACGACTTCGCTCTTGAGACCTTCGTTTTTTTGCACGTACTGAATATAGTTCACATATTTTTCTACCGTAACGTAATCAAACGGGTCAATGCATCCCCAATGTTTGAACCACAAATTCTGAAACGAACAACAAACAAAACGTACTCATAAAGAGACGTGTCACGATTTTTCGTCCCTATTTTATTATACATATGTAATAAGCGTATTATTGTCGTTTGAATATTACTTCTATGACTCTACTGAACGTTAAACTTTGTTCCTCCGTCATGTGATTAACTTTTGAAAATCTTTTTGTTAGTTCTCTCAGGTCCTCGATGGATACAACCCCGTCATTATTTACGTCCAATAGTTCGTGATAAGCGCTTAACTTTGATGTCCAATTACTGTCCAGTCCCTATACACACACACACACACACACATAATATACAGTGGCGTACTAACGGGGGAGGGGGAAGAAAACCCTCTCCGAAAATTTTTAGAAAAAATTAATTTCTTACGAGACGTATATTTTTAGTCAATAATAACGAAAAACTAAAATATTTTTAAATTTCAATATACGTTATAATATAACGTGTTCGTTAAAAAAGAGTAATCTATTAAAGTTTATAATGTGTCTTGTTTCGCTAGGGTCAACCAATTTATTTATTTAAAAATTAACCCCCCCCCAAAAAATACATGTCTAAGTACACCACTGATGCCATATATTTATATATGCTTATATAGTTGCGTAAAGTACACAGATTATACACGCACACATTTTTAATTTGAACAAAACAGTCTTTACTGATATTATATATATACATTCTCAAATCGGTTAAAATGTACGGTATTGTAAATTGTAATATATTATCGATAAACGTACAGGTACCATCGTTCTAGAGCTTCTTATCGTATATTACAGGTTTCGGATTTTTTTTTTAGTTTAGGAATTTTCAATGATACATATAAATATAAATAACGTGTTCTACATGTTATTTGACGAAAATTTTAATTTATATAAAATTATGTATAAACGTTAAAATACTCTTTCCGCAGAAGTTATGTTCCCTCGCGGCTGCGCACTACATCGATCGTTCTCGAACAACTTTTTGCTTATAATAAACTTATTGCCCTTGTGGATACATTTTATGCCGTGGCATCCGGCAACAGGTTTCTAAATAAAAATAATTGTGTATAAAACAATATTTTATCGTTAATACTAAACATAGTATATTACATTTATAGTAGCTACTGTATACACCTATAGACATATCATTTTTCCTAAATCGCGCAAAAACTTTTTAAATAACAAAATTTTAATTAATTTTTTGCGTAAATAATTTATATTTCTGACGTACAATTCTTCTATAATTTATCTAATTGATTTCATATCCCGCATTGTATAGATTATAAAACCGCGTAAATATAAAGTTACTGTAAGAAATACGATTTTCAGTAAATTAATAAGTTTTCGGACAAAATTTACACAAAATTCATGGACTTTTCAATCATTAAAGAACGTTTCGATCAAATACAAAATATCGTTCGAGGACGTTTCCTAGTTACGTGCCGGAAATATCAGAATTTCGCGGCTAAATTTTGATCTTGTAACCAAATTGAATAGGCCATTATTCGGTTGTAAACCATCTAAAAGCAATATAAACGTTATAACAAAGTGTGTCCGTAATATGTGGTCGTTACTAAGAGCGAGATGACTGGCGACCGGAGAAAACAAAACGAAAAAGGTATTTAAATACATTTTAACGAAACGAACAAACAAAACGAAAACACAACGAAACGGAGAGTGGGAAACGTATTTCGGTCAATATTTCGTCTAAATCGTCGAATTCGATGCAAATGTCGAAGAAAACGCGTATATACGTTAACTTTCGTCGCGTAAAAAACGTTTACCTACGATCCACGAACAAAAATACTTTGCAAATAGAAACGATTAACATTAGTGCTGGGGCGAGTTACTCGATTGTTGTATAACCGAGTAACGTTTACGAAAATACGCGGTCGTTAAAAACCAACACAAATTACCGTTATAAGTTAACTTTTTAAAGTCACTTATACAACACGCGTAATATATTATTGAAGTGTTTTCAACGACGCTTCGAGTCGAAAATTCATTTACCCATTTCGTAGTGTCTACTAAATATAATTCTCTTCGATATTTCGTTTAGCGAAAATTCTACCGCCGCTGTTTCGCGTATCCTTATATATATATATATATATATATATATATATACATATACGGCGTTATACTAAACGACGTTTCAGCCACAACGATTTAGGCGACGAATAAATATTAAATTGTAAAATAATTTGTTTAACTCTTCGTTACGGACGATATTCGATTCTTAAACGATCGTCGTTCACGTTTACCCCGAACGAGTCAATTCCGTACACATCATTGGGGCCGTGTAATAAGATACGGGAATATTTTAAATACGAGTCGAGCGAACGTTTATGGGGAAAACCGAGTATTTATTCGGGTAACGAGTAATTATTATTTTATAGTAACTCCCCTCCTCCCATCTTTGACTTTTATCGGAGTACGTTAAATGTTTAGAAGGAGCAGTATAACCGTTAAGTACAACGCGTTCTGAACGGGTTTTCGTCATATATATATATATATATATATATGTATTTACTGTATAGGATCGCGAACATTTGTAGAATCGTCGTTTTTTTACGAACGACGTATACGCCGTACAATTTTCGTAAAACTTACCGTGATAAGTGGAATTACGAGTATCGTTCGACCGAACATGATGTCGTGTTATGACGAAAAACAACTAAACGAATCGAATTATCGTCGATCGGTATACCCGTCGTAATTTCGGCGCCCGCCGACCTTCTTTCGCCCGCGATTTTATTATAATTAACGAACACCGAATTGCTCCGACTGACCTCTCCCGAGCGTAACTCGACAATCGAACACGCAAACGTAACGTAATATAGGCTACACGTTGTCGTCGTCGTTGTTGTTGTCGTCAATAACTAATTAGGCGACTCGAACGTGTCAAAGTACACGACCGTGTATTTGCCGTCCGACCACGTTTTGTATTGTCGTTTATTTGCCGTCCGACCACGTTTTGTGTTGTCGTTTATTTGAATAAAGTACCCTGTAACCGACGTAAAGCGAGTATCGTACCGATAAATTGGAATGTTTTCGTTGAAAATAACGCGATAAAAATTAAAAATAAACGATTAAACGACCTTAGCGCCTGTATTTTGGACGGAGATTATGTGCCGTGGAAGTTAAAAAAACACAAAATACACACGGGTGTTTCGTGATCGAAATGACCGAGTAGGAAAATGTTGAAATTCGAGAGACGATTTGACCGAAATACATTCACGTTTTTTTGAAAACAATTTAAGCGGTCGTTTTCGCCGTTTTTATTTAAGACGTAATATATATCGCGTACGTGAGAATGAATGAAACACGAGCTTTGTCGATATCATGATGTCTCGGGGAACTGTTTTTGTCCTATCCCAATCTCTTTAATTTCTCCAAACCTTCCCTTATCAAATTCGAATAATTACTTTTTCCTGTCGGATGATTCCTTATTATAATTTACCCGTCATTATTATTTAATTATATTTCCATAGTATTCTGTCGGATATTAATTGTCAAGTTGTTTACCTTAATAGTTTAATGAAAATAAAAATTACTCGAACAGTTACGAACAGGTTGTATATATCATTATAATGGCTGCTGATGCTAATTACCAAAGTAATATTGTAATTAAGTAAACAAACTACACAACGAATGGCAAAAACATTAGAATATTTTTCTTTAATAATGGATTGCCTACGCCTTCGATTGAATTAACCCGCCATATTTGTTAATCCATTATATCAGAGACTATGGTAGGAATAATCCTAATTTATATCACTAACAGCGTTCATCACATTACTCGTAATATATTAATCAATGTTCAGAAAAAGAATGTACCGGGAAATCGTAAATTAAATTGATCGTTGACTTTAAATACGACGGTATTAAAATATGACGTAATTCAAAATTGCCGGATTGATGTAACCAAGAAATTTGCTTCCGTTTTATAATAATTATTTATTTTTCGAAAATGAAAAATTATATCCAATAAAAAACAACATTTGAATAGGATAATTTAAAAAAATATATCTATCATATTGACAATACAAAATAAAATTTAATATATATATATATCTTTTGGTAATTTTAATAAAAATAATAATACACATATAAACTTTAAAAAATATAGTTTTAACAGTCTAAATATATCAGAGAAATCTTAGGCTATTTTATTTAGCCTAATTTCATATTACTGTAGTTTTTTTTAATATAAATGTCATAAAAATAATGAACATAATAGGTAATTAGAACATTTGTAATTGTGTATAAATATAAAATAAATAAAATAATAATTTTACTATGGTATAAGTAAATATAATTGAAATAATGCGTAAATATTTTAATGAGATTGTCTTATAATAAAATTGGATAACAAGAGTAACTCAATGGAAAGGCCCAAATAAGCCGAAATAATAATTACATAATAAATCATAAACACATTACACATAGTACAAAAAGAGAATTATAATATTAAATGAAAACATAAAATAACCTAAAACTCATAACAAATATATATTGTACAAAATATTTTGGTTAAATTTTCTTTTTGATAGAGAAAATTTAATATTGGTGGAATCTTTAATGATTGACTAATTAACGGATAGTAACAAAAATAAACTAAGTATTTTTTATAGTTACAAAAAAAATAATTTCAATATTTTACATTTTGATCGTATAAATTTATAAAATTGTATCGATCCAGAATCAACTTCAAAAAATAAGTTACAATTTGATGCACCAATTAGTTTAAATTCTTTGTTTACTTATGGATAATAATTAATTTTTAAGAGAACATAAAAAATAGAATTGTTCAAAATCATAAAAAATTTTGAAAATAATGCTATAAGACATAATAGAGTACTCATATTAATCAAGCTTGTCTGCATACACAAAAAAAAAAATACAATTTTGCCTTTTAAAATTTGTTTAAAAATAAAAATTATTTCCGAATTTATTATCGTGTACAAAAATTAAATGGCAACACCTAATTGGAATTATTAAATTGGTAATAAACACGTATTTATTATTATCACAAACATGTACATTAACCAGTTAATAAAAATATTTGTCAAGGAAATTCGATATTTCTATTGAAACTTGATTAACTGGGCATACTCATTTAACTAATTTTATTAACATTTAATGAAAAAATACTCAAAGTTATATACTAATACTTTGATTTTTATTTATATAAATTATTAAATTGACAAAATTCTTCAAAGATTATGTTTTAAATTAAAAATTCTCCGAGGTTTGAGTATCAAAATATATTTTATATAACAATAAAAAAATAATAATAAATCGATCTAATGAATATTATTTCTTTGTTTAACGTTCGTTAAAAATAATAGAATAGAGGCTTTTAGATTTAACAATTCATAAATGATATGTAGTTTCAAAGTTATTAATAATGAATTAAATTTCGTATCCATATTTTTTAATAACTGGAAACTAGAAAAATTATATATATATATATATATATGTTCTTTAACAAAATATCTGGTTAATAATAATAATAATAATAATAATATAACCTATACACACAATAGGTTAACAATATAACTATATATAATTTTAACATGAAAGCCCTTACTTGTCAGAACTACAATATAA
This sequence comes from Geopemphigus sp. TES_GeoC_2020, assembly GCA_025469175.1. NCBI lineage: Eukaryota > Metazoa > Arthropoda > Insecta > Hemiptera > Aphididae > Geopemphigus > Geopemphigus sp. TES_GeoC_2020. The sequence continues at coordinate 72,744 of JAIPRN010000055.1, forward strand.
AGTTCTAATTGATCTATAAGATATGTAAATATCAAAAGCAACAGAGTCACTCAATTATTGCTAAAACTTACTCTATTTGTGATAAGTTAAGCATTTTGTGATTATAATTGAGCACCGTATAAACAGTTAATTTACCATATTCTGTCGACCAAACCTCCTCTCTTGTTCAGCACGTTTCCTAGTCATTGATAATGCGGCTGTTTTCAAAAAATCTACAGTTTTATATGGATATGCGCCATCAACCATAGAATAGTCTTGCATAGAAACTAAAGTGAATTGACCACCTATATTACAAGGTTTCTTCTTAGCAGCAGCTGTTTTTCGATTACACGCCGAATATTGTTTATCACAAGATTCAAATTCAAGATCTAAATATTGAATGTCATTGAAACGACTTGCTTCAGCAAGATACCGTGAATTTGATGAAATTTTATTGATTTGATATGATGATACCTGAAAATTAAAAATAATATAACTAACATTTCTAAACAAATATATAAATATAGTTACTGTAAGATAATATGACCGATTGGTCATTTTTATACAATAAGTTTTCAATATTTTACATATAAACTAATAAATAACGCAGTAGTTTATTTTTGTAGATATAAAATTATTTGAACCAAATAGAAAAATCGGTTGAGTAACAATATGAAAATAAAACAACTTGAATAGTGCAAAATTATCTGATTACAATTATAAAAATATTGATTTATTTATTACTTAAATAAGTAAAAATGAATAATTACTGTTTTTTATTTTTATTTTAAAAATTATAGTTTGGTTAAAATAAACAATTTAATATTGGTGTACAGATATATGGCATTTAAAAATCACAACTACAATGGTGTCGTGTGATATCTACCTCATTTTTTTTTTTTAATATTATATTTTATTTATCAATAAATTATTTTACATGGATACTGTTAACGTAATATTTTTCAGATAGCATTAATTTGTGTATTTGACAAAAAAAAAAAATGTTGAATAACATATTTAACATAAGTTGAAATATTTATTGTTAACAATATTGATAGAAACATGTCAAATCATGTATAACCTAAAGTATATTTTTCATTAAATATAATTTTTTTATTTGATATACTCAAGAATACGAAAAGTAATTTATACACTTCAATAGCACAAATAAAAATAATTCATATTTGAAGTATTTTGAAATTACGTAATAAAAATTGTTTTAACAAAATTACTAAATATATTTAATAATTAACTGGTAGGTAGCTTACATTGTACACAAAAATTGTTGGCAGTGTATTAATATTATTAAAAATATAATTTTAAACATAAATTTTGTTAGCTTTAAAATAGTATAAATGTACATAATATTAAATATTGTCAAGGTATAATTATTAATATGTATATTTATTAAAAGAAATAATTAAATATAAATGTTAAGAAAATTAAAATATTACTTTGTCTGATGCTATTCGATCATCAGATGCTGAATGGCGTCTATGAATGCGACTTAAAGGTTCAAAATTTGTAGGAACAATACTAGGTCCCATTCGTGATTTTTGACGACTTAAACTTCCAGCTGGTGGTGGACATAATCTTAGAGTACTTGTCGAATCTTAAAATGATATAAAAAAATGACTAATATATACATATATATATAATAAATAAAATATATTTACCATAAATAGAATCTTGATTTTTTTTAGTTTGGGTTGGTTTAAGTTTTCGGTTTACAATTGGTGGATTAGCCAATGGAGTTAATGGTGATAGTTCTGCTGAAGTATCAGAAAACTTTCTACCAGGTTTTAATTGCCGATTGACAGCAGGTGGAGTTTGTTCCAAGGATGCTGAACTTACATTTGCAATTGCTGAAGGTGAATTTAAGGAACTTGGAGATTCTAAATCCATAGTCTTACCTTCTTCAACTTTTGGTCCACCATCTTCCACAAAATCATATGTAAAAATATTACCAGAAACTTGTCCTGGTGCTGCATTTGTATAACAATGTCTACGATGTGTTCTAGGCTGTGCTTGAGGTGGTGTCATTTGATGAGATCTTGGAAAATCATATGTCTCATCAACTGTTAAAGTTTCAACTAGTTTTTCAGTTTTTGTTGTGGTTTCTACTAAATGAGATGGTTTTGGTGGCCTTGGTGGAGCTGTTAAAGATCCTTCCGGTAATATTTTGGTTAACTTTTTATTGACATCTATAGGCAAGTCTGGTGAGTTTTGTGATAAATGAGGGAATGTTTGCCAATTGACAGACGGTTTACTCAAAGTAATATCATTTATTGAATCATCGTCAGTAAAAACTGACTCAGAACCAGGACTTGGTGGAGGTGATTCTGAAAGGCGTGGAGGTGGTCTTATACGACGTGGTAGGTCATATGATTCTTCTATGGTTGAACGAGGAAGAATTGGGAGTAATGGCTTTCCAGATATACACTCACTAATAGGTATATAATGGCTGGAAGACATACTAGTAGGAGAGTCTGGAGATGAATGTTCTTCATCATGTTCTTCAATACTAAGAGGAAATGGTCTACATATATTATTAACTGAAGGACATTCGAAATCTAAAAAAGAACATACAATTAAGTAGGATAAATTAAAATATAATAGTATTTAAAAGAAATATTTACCAGCATTTTCATCAACAGTAAATGGTTTTAGACTACAAACATGACACACAAAATCAACCCATTTGTTCATATCTTCTTCCGATTCCGCTGCCAAATAATACGTTCTTTTTGGTGTTTTTATATCAAACATATAATGATATTTTGATTTACGATCTTCAAATCTTAATCCAGCATCAACCTAACATTCCGATAAACAATTGATTATATTAAGTGATTAAATAATACGCAAATAATAAGTAATTAATCTTACTTGTTCACATTGATCTAAATCTATTCGACCCTTCATCTTTCTACGACTTTTATCCGTATAATATGCAAGGAAATATTGTCCAGGAAGTTCACCAGAATGCCGTAATACAAACCACCTTCTACGCCATTTCTATTATAAAAGTAAATACAATTACGTTTTACAATAATACACAAAATATATATTAAGTTAAGGTATATACAGATATGTTTTATTGTTTTGCTCAATTTTAAGATGGATGTATGACATTTTTTAATATTTTCTAATATTTGCTACAAAAGCCAACTATAAAACTATTTTACACTATCATACTATAGAATCAATAATTATAATATAGATGTTTATAATCAATAAATATATTTTAATCTTCTTCTAAAATTATATTTTATGAAATAATTGAGTATGTGCTGATTTCAATATAATTAATATCATAATAAATTAAGAATTTAACCGAGTTTATTGTTATAAGAAATATTTCTAAAATTGTTCAATAATGGGCAAGTCATTGTATCAAATGGTAAATATGGAAATATAAGTAATCAAGTGAGTATCTATTAAATAGTTATACAGTTACAAAAATGTATTAATGCGTTTAAGTATCATAAAGTACCCAAGTACTTATTTCAAAAATAAATAATCGTAAACAATGTGGTTGAGTCAGCACAGCATATAATTACTCATGTCGCAAATATAGCAGTCAAAACAATTATGACTAATCAAACTTACCAATTTTACACTGACTGCTTTCAAGACTCTCTTTGCAGGAGGTGATTTTGTTAGCCAACCTTCATGTACGATTTCCAGGTTTTCAGAAGACATAGTCGGAGAAGACCGTTTGCGTTTAGTCACATTTGTCCCTTAAACATAACGGCATGTTGTGATTGACGTTATGTGTTTCTGGTATGACACCGTTTATTACGTGAAGAACGCAAATTCTCAAATGAAGAAAAATAAAAAATAAAAAAAACACTTCTCGGAACTTCGAACGATATCAATACAATATGTTGGTCACAATGTGAAGAAGCAGTGTAGTCCAATCAGCTGATTATTGATAACACATAAGCTTGGCAATATATGTAGACATTGTTATTTTATATGTTTATGGCGACATTGTAATCACAAAAGAAATTTATTCTTGTTATGCCCAAAAATGATAAAATTTATCCTGTAAGTACTGAAGATTGATGAGTATAGTATGGATTATAATTTATAAATAGATAAATATAAGTTCTATAAATTTTGATGTTATTATGTTAAAAATTATTGTTAATTATTGCATATATTTTAAAAATTAGAAAATACTATTACTATTTAATAAGAAATAATTGAAAAATAACATTTTAATTAAATCCTTAGAAAAAAACATTTTTTAATAATACTTTCGTTGTAAGTAGATAATTTTTCGAAAATAAGTTTTTTCTGGTCAAAATTTTGATTTTAAACATAAAAAGTAAAAAAGTTGAATAATTCGACCCAAGACGATTGAATAATATTTTTTTATAATACATTCCTCTACAATCCTGTGAATGTTTTGGACATAAAAGCTTTACATCTATAACAAAATTCCATCATTAATACAAAATATTTAAAAATAATTAAAAAAAAATTTTGTTTAAATTTATAACGATTTAATGTAGTTATATATATAAAGCAATATATTTGTTACATATGTTATAAACCAAATATTTAATGCTTAATTCATGCAGTTAGATTTGTATAACATTTAAGCTGTGATTTTCTAACGAAATTTATATAATTGTATTTGTTATCCATATAGAATCATGGAAGAACTTATTTATGCTTTATTACCTGACACGTGATAATAAGACCATATTTATAAATGTGAGGTTATGTTCTTAGAATTTGAGGATTTTATCTTCCTATGATTGTGTCAAAAGTGAATTTCAGGTATTGTATTATTGTAATTTCTTCTAAAGTATGTTACAATAATTAACATTTGATTGTTTTTGTTTAGTATACTTTTAAAAGTCATAAATAATACGTTGTGTATTATATTACATTTAAATAAAGAAAGGAATTTTTGTATTATCGGTTAATTGCACTTAAATAATTGTAAGTAGTATACATATATTATATTGTATCAAATTTTTGTCTCAATAAAATTTTTTTTTTATTATTAAGTTAAGATGCCGTTGTCGTGTCGCTTTTATGCAGAACGTTATCCTGAAATTGACGATGTTGTTATGGTCAATGTGCGTAGCATTGAAGAAATGGGTGCATATGTCCATCTTTTGGAATATAATAACATAGAGGGTATGATATTGTTATCAGAATTGTCCAGGCGGCGTATTCGTTCCATTAACAAATTAATACGTATCGGCAAAACTGAGCCTGTAGTTGTCATTCGTGTAGATAAAGAAAAAGGTAGAATGAAATGTTATACTATTTTAATTTTTTTTGGTCATTTAATTTTTTCTATGTATTATAGGTTATATTGATTTGAGTAAAAGAAGAGTGTCTCCGGAAGACATAGAAAAATGTACAGAAAGATTTGCTAAGGCAAAAGCTGTCAATTCCATTTTACGGCATGTTGCAGAACTCTTAAATTTTGAATCGGATGCTCAATTTGAAGAGTTATATCATAAAACAGCTTGGTTTTATGAGGAACGGACTAAAAAGAAGTCATCAGCTTATGACTTTTTCAAACAAGCAGTTCAGTAGGTTTTTATAATAATATTTATGTACATTTTAACAAACTGAATTTAATTTAATATTTTTTAACATGTTATATATATATTGTAGTAAAATTTTTACTATTTTAGAGATCCATCTATATTGGCTGAATGTGGTTTGGATGTAAATACTCAAAATGTATTGTTAAACAATATTAAACGGAAATTGACATCTCAAGCTGTAAAAATAAGAGCTGACATTGAAGTTGCTTGTTATGGATATGAAGGGATTGATGCTGTAAAGACAGCGTTAAAAGCTGGTCTTGCTTGTTCAACAGATGAGTTGCCAATTAAAATCAATCTTATTGCTCCACCATTATATGGTAAAATTATGTTTAAAATAATTACATTTTTCATTTATTTAACATTTTTCTTATTTAATTATTTATTGTAGTGTTACCTGTAAATACCAAGTTAATAATTTTTCTCAGTGTATTAAAAACATAAATTATTTTTCTTAAACTTCTTTACCTGTTACAGGCTAAATAAATAAGGTATGCTAATAATATAAAATTAACTTATGTTTTATTTATTTCTGTTTATTTAGTAATGACTACTGCAACACCAGAAAAAACTGATGGTTTAAAAGCATTACAAACGGCCATTGAGGAAATTGATAAAACTATTTCAAGTCTTGGTGGTGTGTTTAAAATTCAAATGCCGGTAATACAGTTTATGACCAAATTTATAACCATATAATTTTATTATGAATTTTTTTTTATTCAATAACTCTTATTTTACATTGTAGCCTCAATAAATTCAACAAATTATTTAATTAAAACGTCATTTTAAAAATATAAAATTTATAAACCTTGAAGTTCACATCATAAAAATTATTTTAATATGAAATGTATTTTTAGCCAAAAGTGGTTACGGCTAGTGATGAAGCTGACTTAGTACGACAAATGGAAAAGGCTGAATTAGAAAATGCTGAAGTTGCTGGTGACGATGATGAAGAAGATGAAGAAGGTATGCAAAATGGGGATGTAGATGTAGATGATCATGATGGTGAAGCAAATGAAGAAGAATAAAGAAATTTAATTGATATTGAAATTTTTTTTTCGAATAATTATTAAAAATAGGAATTTATGAATTTATTTAAATTGTGTTTTTTACCTCCTCATAATACTTGGTTACCGATTTTGTAAAAATCATAGATTACAATGAATACTTTTGTATTTTTATATTTTATTTTAATTTTGGTTGAAAGTGTAATTTATTACATGATAATGAAAAATAATCTGAATCAGTGTAATAAAATTCGTTTACATTTCTTATTTTTAAATTTTAATACATATACTTATTAAATTTAAAAACATCATAAAACTATTAGAATTGAAGTTATTTTGCCATAGAATTTGTACTTGAATAATGGGTTAGTCATATAACACTGTTGCCTAAATAAAGTGTTTTCTACATTAAATTTGGTTTATAGGGAGCATTAGTAAACATAAAAGAAAACAAATATAATATAAAAATTTGTATTGAAAATTGTGTGTCCAAGTATAACATGTACATATATAATTTATTACCTACATCATAAAAGTTAAATATAAGAATATGCCTAAACAACTGATATTTTTCATCTCTGGGATTTAAAATTCTATTTTACTATTATTAAATAAAGTTCTATAGTATTAATTAAAGTGATATATAATCAAAAAGAAATTGTTTTTTTTTAAAACTCATAAGTATAGTTTTAGATTTATTGTTATAGTGAACAATTATTTGAATTAAGATAATCTATTAAAAAATACAATTTTTTGTATTATTACTAGATCTAATAAATATTAAATAATTATACATTAATTGTTTGACAAAAGTTTATTTAATAAATAATATTATTTTTTTGTAAGTCATTTCTAATCGAGTAAATGTTTACCGACTTCACTAGTTTTTTAACCAAACTAAGTACGTTATTTTGAGTACTATGCAAGTAATTTTAATTTAAACTAATAAGAATATTGGCCTGACTTTTCCAACTTTGTTATTAACGTTTATTTATATTTTACTTTTAAACGCTTTAAATTATAATTAAAATGTGTAATACAGAATTCGTAAACTTTAAAATCATCTGAAGCATTATTTTGTTCAAACAATTGCAAAAATTTTTATTAAATAAATAAAAGAAAAATTTTAATTTGCTTTCTTCTGGGTGCATTCCTGTTTTTAAACAATTGCTATAATTGATAAGGAAACATTTTCTGTCTACACTTTAAATTGACTTCAACTATTATTATCGTATCAAAGCAGAATGACTTGATAACATTTTAGATAATGGAATAAAGTCGTTATGGTGGGAATTATTTTGATTTTTAACTTGAGAGAGTTGTTCGTGGGTTGTTATTGGTTTATTTAGTATATCGTTATATTTTGCTATCTTTGGTCAATATTAGTTTAACGTTCATTAATGTTAGTTTTAATGGAGTTATTGTTTAAAATTTTAAAACAATAACTTGATTAGTTTCGAAATTGTTTAATTGTCGCGTAATAGTTGTACTTAATGGTGAAATTGTTTGCCAACGTTGTTTGTTTGGGATAACTAAAATCAAAATATAAATAATAGATTATTTAATTTTGATTGTACCTGACAAAATTCGCCCAAGTTAATCATGGATTCATCTGATGATGACAATCCTTATGATTTTGTTAAGAAATATCGAAGTGAGTATACATTGTTATAAAAATGTATTAGACATAAATACGTACAACACACAATTTCTATGCTTATTTCAACAAATATATATATATCGATTTCAGAGCTCTTAATGGACAATGGGAAAAAAAAATTGGTTACAAAATTAAACAAGCAGTTTGATGACAATGAGAAATCAAATGAAGTCGATATAATTGAGTATAATTAAAATTGAATAATTGCTATGAATATCTTGGTCTGATTACTTATAACTTTTTATAGTCTAGATGATGATTCTCCACCTGTTGAAATTATATCCATCACTACCACTGCAACTACATCTCAACCGTCTGTGTCTAAACAATGTACTCATCAACGAAGAAGTTCAAAGTATATTTTAATCATTATATTTTGTAATTGTGCAAATTAAATAATTTAACATTTAACTTGATTAATTTATATTGTTCTTTTAGAAGAAAACGTAAAGAAGTTCAATGTGCTACTATCAATGAATCAGTAATATGTATAGGTGATTTTGACGAAGATTACAAAAATACAGTGTTAAAATTACCTTTTTCTGCTCCCAAAATTGACAATGATGATGATATAATGACTGTTAGTTAGATATTATTAACAATTTTAAAAATTAGTTTTAAAACTTTGATATTTGTTTATAATTTTGTTAGAACTGGTTAAAAAAAAATGCTCAAGATGATAAAGATGCTGAATTGATTTCTGAAGTGAATCGTGTTATGAATATTAAAGTATTTTGGTGCAAGACACAAACACATCGTTTTCCTCTTAGAATGGTATTAAATATTTGTATTTTTTTGTCGATAATTTTTAAAATTATTTACAAATGATTAATTTAGTTTCAGCCTATTAAAAGTATTTACGAATATTTTGCAAAATTGGAAAATATACAAATATCACACGTTTATTTGAAGCTGAACAACAAACTTCTTTCACCATCAGATACACCAAATTCAATAAATTATAAAATTACAGATTTTATTGGTAATATTTTTTTTAACCATTATATATTATATAAAATTGTTTAAGAATTATCTATTATGAGTACAGTACTATTTCTTTGATTATCGTTAAATTTTAATTAATTTTATAACAAACTATTCTATATTGGGTACTACAGTAATGATATTCGCAACTCAACAAAAATTGGTTGGTTTTGCTCAGCTTGCATCTTAACTATTAACACCTATTTGCCTGACAGTGTCCATAATTACAGTTATGAAGCCAACTACCAGAACTCATTTGATATATGCAAAACAAAATCCTTATGATACTAGTTATAATCCATAGTTTTATACAATTGATAAAATATTTCGATAAAAATTAACGTTTAATAAAAATTCAAATTGTAGTTCTAATGAAGATATACATTTCTATAATTACAGTTGTATATAAATTAAGTTCTGATTATTTAATTTTTAGATGGTGAAATAGTATTTTACAAGAGTCCTTATGATGTATCCAATATTACGGAGGTCAAAGAATTGTCAGATGATGAAGTAAAATTTCGTATTATTCAAAGTGATGTAAAAATTCCTATGTTTATAAGTATGAAAAAAACAGACAAATTGCAAATTATATATGTAAAACTATCTGAAACATTAGGCTTAGATTTAGATTTATTTTCATTGGAATTTGATGGAGATAAAATAAAAAATTCAGATACTATGGAAAGTTTAGGTCTTGAAGGAGATGAATGTTTTGAACTCAAAAAACAATTGGTGTTGTAAAATTTTTAAACATGAAATATTCTTGTATTCTTTCTTTTATGTTATTATTTTATTATATATTATATACACTCTGGTTACTATTTCTGTCAAAACAAATTAATGTATATTATTATTGTACTTTATGAAGTCATTACTTTAAAAAAATCAACTTATTATTTATAGCATTAAATGTTTATATTATACATCTATAGTTGTTACTTAATATAACACTAATGTAATTTATTCCTAAATAATTGAGTATATTCTTAATCAATTGTTTAAGTATTCTAAATATACCTTACAAATAGTTATAAGTTATTGCTTAAGTATTGTATACATCATAAGTTAAGTATTTATGTAAATATTATTTTAAAAAGAATTTGTGTAATCTTCAAGTCTGTATATAAACGATCAAAATAAAAAATATTACATAAAACCCATAATACAGAACCAAGTCTTAGGTTCACATTTGCATTCCCTGCAATGTTATAAATGATGACTCTACAACTTATGTATAGTTAATACAATAAAATCTTCTATTGTGTAGAACATCCAATTATTTATTGTGCACAATTTAATGAAAATGGCATTTACAAAAAAAGTACACTTTAATGGTGGTTAATTCGAAGAACTGTCCCTATGATTAATACTTGTATTACGATGCATTTGATCACCTTGGAAAATTACCACAGGTAAATAAATCAAACGATATATCTTGTTTTATTTTTTTTTTTAATCTACGAAAAGTTGTTATATTCAGCAAAGTTTAACTTTATTATTGTACATTTCGTATATTGGATACATTTTTTATTAATAATTTTTTGAGTTTGCGAAGTAATTTTTTAGACATTCTACTTTATCCATTACAAAAAAAGAAGCAAATATTTTTGTGAGTAATAATTTTAAGCGATTATTGTAGTTGATTAAACAAATCCAATTATATTAATGTCGGGACTATAATTGCGGGTTGGGTTTGTAATTAAATCGTCTCTTATTTTATTTACAAAAATTAATTTAAATTAATTATTAAAAATTAATATATTAAATAATTAATATATTAAAAATATATTTACAGTGTTTTAATACATATTATTTTATATATGTATTACACAAGCACAGAACTAGAATATATTTAGGAAGGGGTTATAATAAACATTTCAAATGATAATAGACGCATAACACGATCAATTAATAATAATAAATCGTGTTATAATTGCGTAGATTGAAAGGCGATCACATTTGGAGTCACGTCTGTAGTATTACGTACGTGACAATTTCACGTACGCATACAATTTAGATACTCCGCGTAAAATTATATATCACCTAGTAGCTATTTTATGTTATTAATATAGTTGTTCACATACACAAATGTCTATTTCCTATACAAGCTATTATGTTTGTATTATCGCCTTATAAGCACGTCTCGTTGAACGAATCATATTTATTGTCAGAAATGGAAACGAGGTTACGTTTGCCATCTTCCTATTGTTTAATTTTTTATTTGTTCGTGCGACTTACAACAACACACGTTATTTTCACGGTGTTCTAGATATTTAATAATATGGATCACACAATATGTACGTACTTAAGTTTTATTTATAAGGCAATAAATATTGTAATGTTGAACGATTGATTTTTATTGAAAAACTGAACCAGATAGTTTAGAATACGTGTATGTAATTCTAATTTTCGTTTCGTTTATAATGTTATTTGAACATTTTCTAACATCGACTAATCCCAATATATAGCCAATATATTATTTGACGATGGAATATATATGTATAGGAGGGAAATATGTGTTTACTTCTTAATAGGTTAATTAAAGTGACCAATTCGTAAGTGGGCTAAACACATCTCATCACGTTGTTGCTTTGATATTGATTTTCCCATTGTTACGTTATTAAATAGATTTAAAATTGTTTATTCTTCAAATTTATCTGTGTCACATTCGCTTCATAGTAGGTAGGTTAGGCTTTGGTACATGGTTGGTTACACGTTTACGGATTGTTTTCTGGAAATTCCCAGTAAGTAACGGGATTCTAAACGTACAGTCGTAAAAATGAAACAAATCGTGAAACGCGAAATAAATATGGTAACTCCGTTTTGTCCGCGTCAAAGAACTCGAAATTATGTTTGCGCGTTCGTGTTTATTATATATATATACGTGTTTGCCCGCTATTTCGACTGGTTTTTTCGTTTAGCTATTTTTATTTTGCCTACGAGTTATCGTTTCTGCGTATAAATACAAAATGTGGGCGTATAACAGCAAATTACTGGCGCGTAATAAAGACTCGAGAACACGACGTGTACATTTCATACGTACAGTAACGGTCATGTATGAGGTTACGCGTCAATGACCCGATAACTGCAAATTAATATTGTATATCGTGGGCATCGACCGGTTTTACGCGAAGAGTCTGCGCACACTCGCGAGATGGCCCGAAGATCCGTGTTCTCCTCTACCGCCACCTGTTCCGCCGCAACCACCTTCTCCGGCTGTTACTACTGCGGCCCGTTGCCGACCTATACGGCGCCGTTACGTTTCCGTGGCAGGCCGAACACGGAGTGACGGCATTCTGTTCTTGCGCTAGTCCATCCGCGAACACCATATCGTGCCCGTCCGGTTCGCACAGCTCCTCGTCGGCTCGAGCCCTGCACGTTAACATTCAGCCATTACCAACAGCACGTCCCGACCGCGCACGGGAACGCTCCGCCAACCTATTCGTCTTACCGTGCGCCTGATAACCGTCGTCATGTACCGTCGCCGCTTTTGCGCCGGTTTGTTATGGGCGTCGTTGGCGCTGACCGTGGCCGCGGTCCCGCTGCAACCGCCGCGCGGCCGCGACACCGAGACGTTGGTGCCGTCCGCGAACCCGACGTCCTCGGATGACGTAGTGTACGATCAACGGCAGAACGGCACGGAAAACGTCCGGATCAGCCTCAGCGATCTGAAAGTTGTACTGGCCCCGGCCGACGGGCTGTTCGAGATAATATCCTTGGCCGGTGCGCAGCTCCTCAACTCGGAACGGGACAACGCCGCGACCGAAAACCGGCCCACCGCCGTCGAATGCACCGGATTCAAGTGTAATAACCGGCACCGTCAAGCCGCCAAAAAGTCGGTATAAATTTGGGCGCGAACGTTCGTTAACGCACGCGCGTTAACGTAGTAACATATATATCATACACAATTATTTCACGAATTCCGAATTTTACTTACACCGTAATTATATTTGTAAACGTATTATTTTCATACAAATTTTGCGTAGGATTTGGGTTTACAGTGCCTATGTACTTTCGGCAGTATTGTAAACTATTTTATGTACAGCATTGGTCGGTACAGAATACTTTTATTTTTTTTTAAAAGTAATATTACCACAAACTGATTTTCGAAATATCAACCGATAAAAAACTATCATATTAGCCTAAATATTGCTAACGACTTCAAAAAGTATGTGTTGAGTTATCAAATATTCTCTACCCTGTAAATACAAAATATATAATTTGCTTTACCCATCACCAATAATTCTGATCATAGTAAGTGTAAATTATATGAAATTCAAATTTTTATTTTACGGACGATATTACAAATAAACACTAAAAGATATAATCGTAGTAATAAATAATACTATTTAGTAAAAAAGTTTATTTCTAACTGTTGATTAATTACGTTTTATATGATTATTTATATATATAATTGTTAATTGTATCAGGTATACATTTTTAATTGTTCGTAATATATTATTATTATAATCGGAAACAAACAATTATTCGTTTAATTTCGAAATCATTAAATTGCTGTATATAAATGGTCATTGAACTAGAAATACGTTTCGCATAGTTACGTGCAAGTTAATATTGATTTTTCTATTGAAATAAAATTTGACGTGATAAGCGTTTTCCATTCATCCAAGTTGTTTATATATTTATATCTTCTTCCGCTCAACGCTAAAATAAAATTGGTTATCTATTATGTACATTCAACGTGTACATTATATCAGTATTATTCGCTATATAATATATGGACCGTATCCATTAAACGTATATGGAATAAAACCGATTACTTTATTTTCAGAAATCGTTTCAAATTATCGAGTCTAATTGCGCCATTACTCAACAACCAAACTGAGCAAAAAATCGCAGAAACAGAAGAAAATAATAATAACAAATAAAAATCGTAACAATTTAAATATATTGCTCAAATACAATAAAAAGAAACGCGAAAGAATTTTCAAATTAAATTGAATTTTATCCATACCGTTTAAATCTTTTAAATCACCCAAAATTATTGGAAATGTTTATATTATTAAATTAACGACTGTATAATTTGCGTTATTTAATATCGACTTAAGTATACATTTTAATGCATATATATGTGTACCTAGGATTAGAAGCAAAATACATAAATTATAAAATGAATTATGTACTTACGCTTTTAGTATAATTTAATAATTTATTTGTAAATTTGTTTCATTTATAAACTATCGTATATTTATCAATAATAAACGAAATGAAATTTCAAAAACCACCAGTGTTGTGATTATTTTAATCGCCATTATTATTTATCTTATCACAACATCGTGAATTATATAGGAAAGGAAAGAAAATAATTTAATATACATCTAAGTAGAAAATATATACTATAATATGCAATGTATCAATATACAAAGTAACGAAGTAAATAAATAATAACTATAAAACAATAATACTTATTAAATACTAAATTTATATACGATAATAATAATTATACATATCTTTATAGGAAAAAATATTACTTAATAATTTCTTTTATTTATACAAGTTATCCCGAAGGCTACTTGTATAAATAACTCAGTAAGTACCGTTATTAAGAAAAATTATTTACGTATATATCTATGTTTACGTAGTGGAATTAATATAACAACGGAAACTGTCGATGGGCAAGATTTATTATAAGACGTTGAATATGCACGATGTTCTATTCGGCCGAAAATCTGAAATATAAAAAATATAACGTATCAATTTTTTGTACAAAAATTAAATTAAATTTAGCGTGACGTTAATATATATAGTATACAAAAAGCAACAGTGTGTAGGTTCGAGATTCCCTTCTATTATATTATATGTTATATTCATTACCATTTACTTTTTTCTCAAAAGCTTTATGTTCTCTGGGTCAAAATATACATGTTTATTCTAAAACCGGAATGACTTGTCGTGTTTAATATTTATAGTTACCTTTATATACAAATATATTTAAAACCTATACACAATGTATTCAAAAAATTGAATTATTTTATTTTTCTCGTAATTACTTATTAAACACGCATTAATTATGATTAAAAAATAAATAATAAATATGAGTATAAACAAATTATTGTCGATTCCATTGACCTATATACTGGTTCTTAATAATAATAATAATAAAAGTAAAAAGTAGATAGTCGCTATACAGCCACTATTATATTATTATTTTTAAATTGAGACGCCATATATTCATTAAACAATTCCATTCTAGGTTTATTAGCGAACTTTTAAAAATTTAAGAAATATAAATAAGAGTGATGGTCTTTCGAAAATTACTGAAATGTCGACTTTTCTAAAATACTACCTACCGATAATATATTATAAATATATACAACGTATTCGTCGTGTTTCGGAAAAATATTTTATTTAACGTAATACGTAACCACAAAATGTGTATGAGGCGAAGAAAAATATACCGAAGATAATTCGTTTAATAATGGAGAATTCAATTTTGAAAAAATGTATAAACCACTGGCTCGATAAACTGCGATATTTGTAACGCCCGTTATTTTTCCCACACTCCAAGTATATATATATAATTTAATTATACCGAACTCGTATAATATGCCAATTATCAATGTAGAATGTCCGCTTCAATTTAAACGTAGGTCGCGGGTACGTAATTTCCCGTTAGATCTCGTTTTGCAACATGCACGATAGGCAAATAAATCCCAAGGGTAAACACTATTAAAAACATTAAAGAACAAAAGTTGATTTATTGACAGAATTGTTTTACCCATGGTCAACTTCGTATAGCGTGTTCGAGATTCCAGTGTATACTGGTACAACATTGTTTATATTGCACGATTTTTTTTCGAAATCTGGTTTGAAATTTATAAACAAATAAATATAAAACAGATTGAGTTCGATTTAATTTTTGTAATATACGCGCCACCGAGTACGTTGTATAAGATCGCGATTTGAATTATTCACTTTCGATTCTATACAAGTAAAGAAATACTTAGGAGCGAGTTAATTAGATATAATTGATATAAACTTTTGTAATATACTCGTCACCGAGTACGTCATATAAGATCGCGATTTGTATTATTTACTTTCGATTCTATACAGATAAAGAAATAATAAGGCGCGAATCGATTAGTCATAAATTAAGATTAATGTTTTTGACGGTGTGCAATCGTATTGAAAGATATTCAATAATTACTATTAATTACTATTAAATTTATTATGTACCAAATGTAGACAATATCATTAAAATCGACGAATGGCGTATTGATATCGTAATCTGTTATTTGTAATATACATATAACTGACGTAATAAGTATTTGAAACGGAACATTTTACATTTTTAAGAGCTATCCCATATACGTGTAGACAAATTTATCGATTCGAGTTAAATCGTGTGAACGAGTGTATATTGTTTTCGAACTATTTTATACGTATTACATGACTAAGCGGGCGTTTTTTATATTATTTAAAAAAAAACACCACCGAAACGTTATACCTTACGATATAATTTATTTATTACCGTACCCAAACAGCCACGCGATATATTATACGTTATATTTAAATTTAAAACGGTATTTTGCTTATAATATTCCAACGTAGTATTCGAGTGATCATGATCTCAATTATATTTTTCGTTGCTATACGTTGAAGGATATCACGTTTTAATATTATACAGAGTTTTTTTTTTCGTTGGTATCTTTACTAAATTGATTTGAAAACGTTTTTGCACACTCAATTGTTTTGACGATCAATTGGTTTCGGTTATATTACGTAGCTATTATTCATCGAATGCATTTGGAATACGGGACATAAAAAGTTGACTCGAAACGTACATTTTCAAATTTTAACCAACGTATAAACAAAGTATATATGTAAGTACATCTTAATACGAGAATAGATGACCAAAATAAAAGTGAGCGGTTTATTAACCTTCATGTTTTAATTAATTTTCGGATACGATTTGAGCAAAATTCATTAGATACTTTTTAATTTTCGAATGTAAACAATAATTATTTACATACTTATTTAAAATACATCAATTAATAAACGCGTATTCATTTTTAAATTGATAATAATTAGTATATACATGGTACTTACGTTTAAAACAAAACTAATACGTAAATTTAATATATTCAATATATATAAATATTATGAATTTGAAATTGATTTTAATTTAAGGCGTAACAAATTATGATCTCAATTTTGAAACTACATTTTTATATAAATTAAAAGTAAAATAATAATGAAGAAAATTGCGTAGGATTTGAAATGCAGACTTTAAAAAATTGAGTGAGTCTGTGAATGACAGAAAATTATTTTAATAATTAGCATTACAAATCGTTTGTGTTTGCGTATGTAAACTATTAGAAGTATTCGGCGCCTGTAAGCGAATAATTTGTTGAATTTTCTAATATCAATTTCAAAGTCGATTACGCGTTGAAAACCCATTATAAACGCTACCCGATCGGTTATGGTATTATTAGTTTTGAAAATATTAGGACGATGTATTAATGGAAAATAGCGAAACATCCGTGGTGCAGTTATCCGTATATAAGTATATAATTTAAAAAAAAACGCTTTACGCACGTATCAACATGCAGTTATAAAATATAAAATAATATCATATATATATATAGCAGTACTGATCATAAAAAAAATCTCAACGTAAAATAATTTTTAAACTGATAGTATACGTTTATCATCCCAGAATCCGAAGAACGTGTACACGTAACTTGATGGTTTATTTCAAATATTGTATGTGTGAACAAAACGATCGCGTAGTTCCCGAATTGTAGTTTTTAAAATTGAATAGATTCGAGTAGAGGCCGTGAAAGATATTATTTTCATTTACTCGAGAAAGACGAACAAAATTTTCGTTTCGATTACAATACAATTTTTAAAACGATTCGCTGGAAATGAATTGCCTTTAAACTTTCTCTTTCTCCGACCAATGGCGGTCACACATTTTTAATATATAAAGGAACTGAAAACCGTAACGAATAATAAAAATACTGGTAGATATTTAAAAGTCAATTTCCAAACAGAATTCGATTAAACAATACTTGCGAGGGTTATAGAAAACTTGCGTTCTTCTAAATACAGAAAATACCACTGGTATACGATATTGTTTGGTTTTTAATTCGAAACGCGCGGTAATCGAAAAAACGTTTTCAGCGTTTTATCGCGGATCTGTTTCGTTTTTATTATAAAACGTATAAAAAAAATGGCCCGGAGATATAAAAAATATAAAACAATTTCGCGTCGTCGTAATAATATTATGTCGATACGTTATTTAGTTGCATGGAAAAAAGAGTTGTCGAGTACGAAACGTTGTCAGGGAGGAGACGTGACCCGCCGTTTTTCGAAAATTCGACCGGAGTGAGGTTTACGACCCGTACCCGTACACCGCTCTGGTTTCGGCCGGCGTAGGGACAACGGTATACAGGACACGGTTCGGCGATATCGTCTCGCTATATATATATATATATATATATATAGTCAATCTAGAAAGCGAAGGATTAAGATTTCGTCAATTTCGAAAAAATTAGCGCACATCAGACAACCTTCCATATATGAAGCCACGTTTGGAAAAAAGTTCGGAAAAATGTGATTTTTACCCAACGACGTAACGAACGATATAAATGACGAAAACGATTTACTACATTTTGCGGAAAATGGGATAGGAAACGAAAATGAAATTTGAAATTGGTAATCGAAACGAAAATAGAAGATAGGAAAAGAAAACGAAATCGAGATTATAAACGGAAATAAAAACGGGGGGATGTTTAATTCGCGTTTTGCCCGAAATGTGTATTCGTTATAACGCCGCGGTTACCGGTTGGTACGGCCGAACGTTAATCCGCGTCAGACGAACTGGAGTTGGGCGCTCGCGGAACTGGCGAACTGATCGTATAGCACGTGCTTGAGTGCCATCCGGGTGACGTTGTCGTGACGGAACGCGTACAAGGTGCCATCGTCGACGCCGTCGTCGTCGTTGTGCGGATGTCCCAAGCAGTACTTGAAAAAGACGAATATCGTCAGCGAGACGAACAGCACGGCGAGCGCGGAACGGTCGGTCATCGTGCTCCGTGATTACGGTGCAATGGCGTACGCGCGCGTGCACACGATCGTCGTACACACACACACACACGGGCCCGACGGTTCTTCTCCGTCGGTTCGTCGTCGTCGAATATTCGCGTATACGTTACGCGCGTATAAATATATACACGCACAGACGCGCGGGCGTGTGCACCGCACCGGTTTATCCGTTCTCTCTCTCTCTCTCACCATTTAACGCGGGCGTCGCCAATGTGTCCGTCGGTCCGTCACACGACTTACGGGTGAACGTTTCCAGGGTAACGTCGCGCGCGTAATAATATTATATTTCGCTTTCGCCCGCTACGTATCGAAACGTTTTCCTTTTATTTACGAACCTATTGACGCCTATCGATAACGGCGTACAAAAAAACTGACCGTCATTAATACCGCCCGTGACGACGATCGCTCGTCGTTTTCCGTCTCTCTTATACCGGATCGATCGGCGCCACTCGTCCGGCTCTTTACGCTGTGACCACGGCGAACGTAATTGCGTGTGTGTTTTGACCAAGCGTTTTTCAGCTTAAAAAAAGTCGTCCACCACGACGTTACACTTGTAAAATTGACCGGAACAACGTCGGCCGGATAATCGGCCGTTTCTAACCCTAAAGAAACCACTCGCGCGTCGTTAACATCGTACCGAAAAAAGGACGGACATTTATCGTCGCGTTCGTCGAGAACTCTCACCGTAGGTTTTTCGTTATTGTTGGTCGTTCGTCAAATTATTGATAATCCGTTAACGGCGAAAAAGGTTTCGAAACACGTTTCGTCCTACTTGGGTATTCAGTGGCCATCGTGTCAAAATAATGTCCCCGACGTTGCGAGGAAGTGAAAAGAAAAGGTTTTCCATCATTTCGGCATGGCTTCAAACTTTCGAAACACCTTGTATATCATTTGCCTGCATATTGTATATTGCAGCGTATAGTTTGCGCGCTCAATGATAACGACATTATTCATTTGAAATACCATTAGTGGTCCTTCTTACACCGCTTCATGCTTGTGTGTGAAGGTACATTGCGTATTGTTAATCATCTAATAGAATAATTATTATTATCATAAATAGAAAACGTCGGCGAAACTTTAAACGATATATATATATATTTTTTATTGTACGTCTTCGTGACGAATCCATTCGAACGACATATGGTTTTCTCCGTGTATATATACAACACAGAGATTAATAAAAAGACACGGTGAAGTCGAGTGGGAATGTCGTAAACATTTACTTTCGTAGACACATAATCAGCAATTTTTAACCTCGAAAGTTAAATGTCTCTTCAAATCACCGGCTAATATAAATGTATTATGGTAATAAAGGGGAATTATCGTTTCCGCCGCGCCAGGCCCAAAAAACCACACCCTTACGACACAGAACTGTTTAGGTGATTATTCGAAAAGAAAATATCGAAAAATATTTTAAATATGAAAAACAAAATCAAAACTAATTGAAAACGTTTCAAATGTTTTTGAGTACGGCTTTATTTCCATTAAATCTTTCCAGTTCCGTGTCAAACAAAATAGATGAAATGAACTACGAAAGTCGATATTTAGTTAAGATATGAACAAAAAAACACCAAAATAAAATTTGTTTAAAATATTGACGAAAACTCCGCTGGCTGGTGATAACAAATCACTACGTATATATACGAGGGCAGGCTGATAAGTAATGCCTCTTGACGTGTATCTTTAAACCTATTATATATATAGAATAATGAATTTAAAACATTTGTATAGTAAATGAAATGAGCTTTTTTACATAATTTTATTTTTTAACATAACTACCTTCTACGGTGATACATTTTTACCAATGCTTTACCAGTTGAGAAATGCCGTTCAAATAAAATTCTTCATTTTGAGCATTGAAAAATCGTTTAACTTCAGCTTTAACTTTCTCGTCAGAATCAAATTTTTTACTTTTGAGATGTTCTTTAAGCTTGGGAAACATAAAAAAATCGCATGTGGCCAAATATGGGCTGTAGGGTGGATGTGGAATAACTTGAAATCCCAGCGATTCAATTGCTTCCATTGTGACATGGCTACAGTGAGGTCTCGCGTTGTCGTGATGAAGCAAAAGTTGGGTAAAATTTGGTCTGACACGCTTAAGCTTAAAAAGGATTAATCCTTTTTTTTTAAACTTTTCAGTGTTTCTATGTATCATATAGAATTTATTGTGGATCCTTTATCTAAGTATTCAGTGTGGATCACATATTTTGAATCCCAAAACACAGTCAACATGACTTTCCCAGCTGACGGTTGAACTTTAAACTTTTTTGGGCACGGTGATGTCTTGTGACAAAACTCCATTGACTGTCTTTTGTTTTCAGGGTCACAATGATGTACCCATGATTCATATCCTAGCGTAAATTATAAAATAATAACATTACACTTTCGCGTCTTCGCACACACTAAACTAATAACGTTAGCTACTAAATGCTACAAAAACGACAATCTTATCCGAAATTTAAAAATATTTATCGGATAAGAAGCATTACTTATTAGCCCACTTTCGTATATACATATATTATAAGACCATCTTATAATATAAATTATAATATTTATTATATAAACGCCCAAGGCCGGCCGATTTACGCTTTGTTTACAGTTCGTGTGGGCTTCGAAATGTGAGCGCCGTCGATGTTTTCGATAAACGTTATATCGGATCGGTGGGCTCAGTACGATTGGCATCTGTCCCTTGGTTTCGTCAGCGACGATTTTTACCCGACGGCTTTAGGACACACCGTGGTCAGATTTTATTTTCGTATCTCGTTGTTATTCGAAAGCCCGCTGGTTTAGGTTCCGACCACCTTTTTTTTTTTACGTTATCAGCAATACCCTCACTGGCCCGGAATGCCTGAATGCAGTACTTCGGACCAGTTAGTCGCCATCGTTTATTGAAAAATTAATACAAAAGTCTTACAAAAACGATCATCCTTAAGGGTAGATGGGCAACGCGAGTTATCCCCACGTTGCTTTACCCCGCCCCCCGTACATCGAATCTAATTCACAATAATCCTTAAGAGCTATCACTTCTTAAAAATTATCACGTCAAGGGTGCGCGGCAACAGGCCAATACCCTGCCACGGGGCAACCATTTACATCATCCGCGCGAATTAAAAAAAAAAAGAATACAAAATAATCTTCCTTCCCCTGTTTAGCGGCCTAGTCGCCACCTCCCCGGGACCACCACGGCGCGGCGGAACTGTCACGCCAAGTGCCCGTCTCTGCCATTCGGCGACTTTCCCCTCCATCTACCCGTTCCAAGTTTAAGCTAAGGGTGTCGGCGAACGCGCGGAGCAGGTTGCCCATTGTGTCTGTGCGCCGGTCGCCCCAGCGCACCGAGTGCGCGTTGAAGTCGCCAGCGACCATCATCTCGCCCCCCGCGGCCCAGGTGGCCGTCACACCGACCCGTAGGCATTCCAGGGACTGTTCGAACTCGGGCATACGATGGCTGGGCAGAGGCGTAGTGGCCGTATATGCGCAGGGCGCTTTCTATTGTTGCCGCCACGTGCCCGTCGTTGACCTCCAGCTTACCGAGGGAGATGCCGGGCGGAGTACACTGAAATGTCGCTCTCCCGGACAATCTACCAGAACATGTCCTGGGCACACCTGTCGTGGTTTAGGATGGTCTCAACCATCCTATGTATCCATGGACGTCGTTGGTCCAGCGGAGGGCGACGTTTCAGCCGCTACCCCCACCTTCTCGTCTTCTTCCTTCTTCTTCTTTTTTGGCAACGCCTTTTTCTGTATCGCCTCTTCGTCCATCTCTTCCGATGGCACTCTCTTCTTTTTGGCGGCTGCTGGCTCCTGGGTCCTTGTAGCCTCTGTCTTCTCCTGCGGCTCTTCTGAACTGCAGTTGTTCGCCGGACATTCTCGGGCGAGATGTCCTGCCGCCTTACAGTGGTAGCACCTCCCGTCCTTGGCCGGCTCCTTACACGACACGGCCATGTGACCGCGTCCTTCGCAACGGAAGCATCCGGATTGGCTCTTCTCCAGGAGCCGAATCCTGCATCGGGCGAACTTTACGGTCACCCGAACTGCTGCCACCAGCTTGATGGCGTCGTCGATCGGCACGTTCATACGCGCGTGCCTTCCGCCGCTGACGGCGCCTCGGTCGGACCGGAGGGAGATGTTGCCACCTCCGTCCTTGATGTCCGCGTGAGTGACGCTGAACTCCGCCAAGCCATCCATTACGTCCTCCACTCTAGCCCACTCAGGAAAATTGAGCAAGAGGACAGGGGTCCAATAGATGGGTACAGTGACCCTAGCCGTCGTACCAACGGTGGACCTCAGCTTTTCGGCCAAGGTCCGGGCCTCGAGCACCGTGTCGACCTCGAACAGGATTCCTCCTGTCTTGGTCTTACGGCCGTCCCAAATCGTGACCCCGATGGCCCCCAAGTTAACGCTTTTGGACACTTTGTCCATCACGCTGAGGTTCCGACCACCTACACAGTTGTAGCACCTTCGTCGTGTAGCATATGTCGACGATTCTCGCTAAAGGTTCCCCCATCGCCATTTCGTTTTCAGTTTACCAATCACTCGCCCGGCCGTTAATTCGTATGATAGGAGAACGTACGCGTCGCTCAAGACCGATTATCTCAGTAATCGATTTAAAGTTCAGAAAATATAACGTATAGTTTTTGTCGAGTACGACACAGGATTATGTAAAACGCGTTTGTCGTTTCTTAAATGTAAGTCGACGTCAATTAAGCGAAATAAATGTATAAATATAAATATATGTATATGTAAATATAAACCCGTAATCATTTCGAAAAGTGTTACAAAAAATATTCCTAAAAAAAATTTAAACAACGAAGTTCTTAAAAATATCATTCTCGTTTTCGTTGACCGTCGGCTCTCTTCCAAGTTAAATTCCGCGTGTACGGTTTTGTCCATTGGTACCTCGTGTTTGTTTTTCTTACAACTCCACACGGATACCACGGCGTTTCCAACGATGCGTTTACCACCGGCGGTCGTTTCTGGACCGCCGTCACCGTATTCGTCTCCGTTGACGCGATTGTTTCGCGTAAACCGGTCGACGTTTTCGTCGATTCGTCGCTGCCCACTGCCTTCATTGACGAACCAGTGACACTCTGCCTCGTAACCCGGTCGGCTATATTGGCCAGAGCTGAAATCGTATGTCAAAAGTTGTACAACAGATGCGGGAATTTACCCGCCCAATCCGTCCGTCGTTTTTTACCTTTTACGCGTCTAAGTATGTCCAGGGACTGGTTGTACTTTTCGGCCGCTTTATCGTTACGCACCCTGAGGTACAACAATTTCCACAAAAAACCGCTTTTTGCGGACTCTCGTTTGTCGTTGTACACCGAGCTGGACATGGCGTACCCCGTGCGTGCACTGTCGTCGGTAACGATCATTTCTCGTCTCATTTTCGTTGAACTTGTGCGCGTAACTGTATTCGATGTTGTTGGGTATTGCGTGCGTTCGTATATGACGTTAGAAACACTGATGTCGATTAGAATGTATGCTACGATGATATACTGGCGAATTTCGTACCAAACAAACAACGCTTCGTCGTTTAGTTACGCCGTCTATACAAGCAGCCAGTTACTTAGTACGTAATTCGGAACGATAGCGAATATTTCATTTGGAATAATGTTACCGATAATGTTTATGGTGTGAGCGCATGTGTGTGTGTGTGTACGTATACGTTCGACCAAAAGTGACGACGCCGGCGACCGAGACGCCTATGGACACGATGGCTGGTCGTTATACGCGTTGTTTGTAGTTCGTGTGAATTTCGGAATGTTTTCGATGAACGTTATGTCGGATCCAAGAACACGCGAGGCGTTCGGTTGGCATCGGAACCTGAATTTCGTCAGCGACGATTTTTACCCGACGGTTTTAGGACACGCCGTCGTCAGTTTTTATTTTCGTATCCCGTTGTTATTCGAAAGCCCGCTGGTTTTGATTCCGACCACCTACACCGTTTTAGCACCTTCGTCGTGTAGCATATGTCGACGATTCTCGCTAAAGTTCCCACCATCGCCATTTCGTTTTCAGTTTAACAATCACTCGCCCGGCCGTTAATTCGTATGATAGGAGAACATACGCGTCGCTCAAGACCGATTATCTCAGTAATCGATTTAAAGTTCAGAAAATATATATCGTATAGTGTTTGTTGAGTGCGACACAGGATTATGTAAAACGCGTTTGTCGTTTCTTAAATGTAAGTCGACGTCATTAATTAAGCGAAATAAATTTAAAAATATAAATATATGTATATGTAAATATAAACCCGTAGTCATTTCGAAAAATTGTTACAAAAAATATTCCTAAAATTTAAACAACGAAGTTCTTAAAAATATCATTCCCGTTTTCGTTGACCGTCGGCTCTCTTCCAAGTCAAATTCCGGGTGTACGGTTTCGTCCATTGATACCGTGTATTAGTTTTAACTACGGCTCCACACGAATACCGTGACGTTACTGGCGGCGCGTTTACCAATGGCGGTCGTTTCTGGATTGCTGTCGCCGTATTCGCCCCGGTCGACGCGATTGTTTCGCGTAAACCGGTCGACGTTTTCGTCGATTCGCCGTTGCCCACCGCCTTCATCGACGGACCGGTGACGGTCTGCCCCGTGACCCGGTCGGCTATATTGGCCAGAGCTGAAATCGTATGTCAAAAGTTGTACAACGGACGCAGGAATTTACCCGTCCAGTCCGTCCGTCGTCTTTTACCTTTTACGCGTTTAAGTATGTCCAAGGACTGGTTGTACTTTTCGGCCTCTTTAGCGTTGCGTACCCGGAGGTACAACAATTTCCACAAAAGACCGCTTTTTGTGGACTCCCGTTTGTCGTTATACACGAAGCCGGACATCGTGTACTTCGTGCGTGCACTGTCGTCGATGACGGGCGTTTCTCGTCTCCTTTTCCTTGTACTTGTGCACGTAACCGTGTCTTACTATTTTCTGTTTGTAAAATGTTTACCGTACGCGTTCGTTTGAAGTCGTTGTGTATTGCGTACGCTCGTATATGACGTTAGAAACACTAGTGACAATTAGAACGTATCTACGATGATACACTTGCGAATTTCATACCAAACAAACAACGCTCCGTCGTTTAGTGACGCCGCTTATACAGGCAGCCAGTTACTTAATAGATAATTCGGTAAGGTCGTGAATATTTCAATTACAAATAACGTCGCCGTTAATTTTTACGACAATTTATTGTAATATCGGCTTTCGGTAAACATCCCTAAAGTGTCATTCGCTTATGAAACTCGGGTAGACGAGGAGGTTGTTGGTTGAAATACGAAAAATATCGTCGTCCGGCCGGACGTATACGGTAGCATTCTGGTAACTGCGTGGTACTTGTTACAATTGTTTTCGGAAAGCTTTTCGCGCGTATTTGTATTTCCATCGCCCTCGTCCGCTGTTCTTCATTATTTTACGTGGTTTTTCTAGAATTTTTAACGGACATTGAAATTGAAACGTCCTTACAGAATTTGTATAAATTCTCATAGTTAATATGCTAAGGTTGATCCTCAACCTTTCGATGAATATCGTTCAATAAGTGTTTTTTTTTAACGAAAAGGCAAAATGGTATACTAAGTATTATATTATCTGAAACAGAATAATAAATCGCAACTGTGGTCGACAATCAAAATTGCGTGAATGTTTAAAAAACGAGAAGGGATTACCGATGAAATTGGTTTAAAATCTTGGCACACGATCACTGATTCGTGATAAAAAAAGTCAATTAGAACGAAATTCGTTGTTCATTCATTACGTTCATCTACAACGTGCTACGGCACAGATTTGTTTAAAGTCAATTTAGGAAAAACGATAAAAGTTTTGAACAATACCATTTTAATTTTATGTAACATTGTATCTGTATGAAAAATATCCATAATTCGTTTATATTTATTAATAAAGCAACAAATCTAAAATTTACTAGATGTAAGAATACAAATATGTTTTATATTTAATTTAAAAAATAATTTTTATTTTAATTGAACCGGTAAAACGATTATTAAATCAATTAGACGTATTTTTTACGCGTTGCTAAAACAAGTTATACAATTTTTTTTGTAACCTTGTTTATTTTTCTTTAAAAACTACATCAAGGCAATAAAAACGAACATTTTTTGCCATAATATATTTGAATTTTTAAAAGGTTGAAAATAAATTTTTGCGAACGTTACATTTATTTTATAATATTACATAATCTACATCAAATGTACATGGTACATATTTTGTGTTATAATTATATCACATATCGCTTGATCAGCTATTTAATGCTTAAAATAGAATGTACAAACAAATATTTTTTTAGTTTATCAATTATAAGTATGAATATTGTACTCAAATATTGAGATAAAAATTTAAAACAAAAAAAAATTTGTATCGTAAAATTTAGGATATTATTTTAGTAGTACTATATTCGGACAGTTGCGACGTCAATATCAATAGCGTATTTAACTTTTTTCGCGAAAAGTGATTGATATATCGAATCATTTTGTAATATCATAAAACTCAAATTAAACGAAAACTATATTTATAAAAAATAACTACTTAACACACCTCCCTTAGCGTTATATAGATAACATTACTTTAAAACACAAGTTAAATACATTTTGTAATTGCTTAGTCGCACATATTATTTTCATATTTGAAAATCAATTTTTAAGTGGTTAAAATTGTTTTATACGGTCATGGACCATTGAATCGTACTCGCGTTGTTAATTTTGTGCAACCGATAAGAGATTATCCGTTATATATAAATATACCTCGTATTTCTACCATATTAAGAGTATTATATTGTATTATTAAGCGGTAAAGAAAAATTAAAAACTAACACTAACACATTTTGTTTTAATTAATCGCTTATTATGGACTACTATGTCAAAAAGTATAGCCATA
Source organism: Geopemphigus sp. TES_GeoC_2020 (assembly GCA_025469175.1). Taxonomy (NCBI): domain Eukaryota; kingdom Metazoa; phylum Arthropoda; class Insecta; order Hemiptera; family Aphididae; genus Geopemphigus; species Geopemphigus sp. TES_GeoC_2020. The sequence continues at coordinate 100,906 of JAIPRN010000055.1, forward strand.
AACCACTGGTTAGTCATCTATAACCATAGATGTATACTTCATCGGGTATAACCGAATTTTTAATATTATTTCCTAAAAAACTCACATTTTAATCATGGAGTTTATTGTTCTATGTTTTTGACGTTTTCGTTGAATTCTTTAAAAACTTACAACATAAAAAACGTTCGATAAAATCTTAACAACGTACAGATTTTTATAGTAAACAGATATCATATCATGATATTGTACACAAAGGTTGGTACGCGTTATATATACTTTCAAATGATGGCGTAGGAGTTTTAAAATCGTTTATTACAATAGAACACGATCGCAATTCGTATTATTACTTTACAACAATAAATTAGTCACAGTTTATTTATAATAATATGTGTTTCATCCAATTGTTATAACAAGCGACATCTATAGCTTAAGTTATTTTCTTGATTTTTACTAATCGAAAATTCATATAATATGGCGCGTAATTAATTAAATTTAATATTTTATTACCCTCCGTATTTTATAAATATAGTTTTTCAGTTGGTTAAATTTGCTAAAAGTTTTTGTAATTTATTTTTAAAAAAAATGTCGTTTTTGTACAAAATAAATAACGTCTTCTGAATAATGTAGACGGACGAAACCATTGCTGGAATGACTCCAGTTCGGTGTAATATCAAGTTTCCTTATTCTCCAGTCATCATTTCCATGAATTCTAGAAAAAGAAATATATATGTAAACTTTTATAATATTCATGTAGATAAAGTGCGCGTTATCTTTATAAATAATTTGTAATTAAAACTTTCATCAAACGAAGTAGCGTAAATATTGATAATTATATCAATCAAACGTATAGCATGACATACATATGCATTGAAAGGATATTTACATACTTTGTAAGAATAAATACGTTTTCTTCAATTAATTCAAATAAGTGATTCGTTAAATTAAAATATTAATGAACAAAAATGTAAATTATCGGTATTTGCATATTTTTTTATTGTTCGAAATTACGAGTACCTTCACGTATAATTGAATTTTAAAATTTTTTAATGATAGCCGTGTAGGTTTTATTCGTTAACATATTTCGTGAATTCATATAATTTTTATAATCAACTTGTCGTTACAATAATTTTAGTAAAAAATAAAAATAAATATCGTGCTACATTATTACGTATCCAATCAATTGAGATAAAATCATCGATATATATATAGAATACGAAATTATACGAAATTAATTAAATATTTTGTATCATTAAAATTATTAAAATGTTCAAAAATTTGTATTGTTGTTAATTTCTATGTATCCATATTATTTATATTTTTTTTTATCGTGTACGTAAAAATCTAGAAAATAATTGTATATTGTGAGAGATCTTTTGTAGTTTTGTATTAAACGAACAATAAAGTATGCTATATTAGAGTTTTGTGTAACCACAATGGAAAATGTTAAAATTAAAAATATTTTTAACAATAGTTAATGTTCTTTTGTTATAATCTATACAAATTTCCCAAATAAAAATAAGGGGAGAATGAATTATTTATCCATAAAGTAAAAACAAGAATTAATTTTTCTTTACGCGTAATTTCGCAGATAATAGTAATGATTTTAAATAATAAGTATAGTATAAGGTATAAAGTACATCGTAACAAATCGTGAAAACTAAACGTTTAAATATTACGTAGTTATCAGGTAATATACAATTTATTAAAAATCGAAACGGCAAGTGCGATAAACTTATAAAAAATTTATCTTTTCGATTCAAAATGTGGATTTAAGTATATATTATAAAGAATATTTAATAGATTTACTGACATTCGTTGAAAATATTTGTGTATTTAGCTATAATAACAATCAATGGTAATTATTTAACATTCAAACCTTGAGGGAGCATTATATATATCATATAAGAATCAGATAAAGAAACAAAATATTAATTGTCGAACGATATTTATGTACTCTAAGTCTAAAATGAACATTTTATACGATATTCACCGTCAAAGTCTACCGTTCCAGAACCATCGGAATCGATTTCGTCGATCATCATGTCCAATTCTTCATTAGTTAACTGATCGTCGAGTTCTCTCAAAATTTCTTTCAGACAAGACGTAGGAATGTAACCATTTCCTTCTTTGTCGTACAACCTAAAAGCTTCGCGGAGTTCTTTTTGCATAGCTTCATCATCTTCCTCAACAATAAACTTGGCAGCCAGTGTTACGAATTCGTCAAACTCCAAACGTCCAGATTCTATTTAAATCAAATGCCCGTATGAGTTATACATTGACAATATTCCGTGATCGAAATAAAAATAAATTACTGTCCGCGTCGACTTCTTCGATAAGTTCGTCGAGAATTTTCTTGTTGAATGGCTGTCCCATAAGTCGTAAAATATCGGCCACCATGTCTGTGGGTATGCTACCTGATCTTTCGCGATCGAATGCATCGAAAGCTTTCCTGAGGACTGAATATTAAGGCGGATTAAAAATATTTGTAAATATCGATTATATAATTTTTGACAAACAATTTATATATTTATCCTGTACTGTATATATATCATATATTATATAGTTACTTCGTATAGTTTATATTATACGACTTAAAAGCGAAAATTGAGGTGCGAGAGGTAAACAAATTTTTCTGTTAGCGATAAAAAAACGCTATTTATCATGTCTCTACTTCTTTAGATATATTCATAATTATGAAGAAAGCTCATATTTTAGCATTTGACTATTTTGTTTTTATTTTAGCGTTTGATATATTTTGTGTTTGGCTAATTTAATAAAAGTAGAAACAATACCAGATCATTTTCATTTGGCAACCGTTACGTAAATAATTATCTATTTATAATATCGTAAACAAAATATATTCTATCTTAGCAGTAGCAATAATACATAATAGCACCAAGACAGAAATTATGATACTTGAATAGTGTTACACCTTGATTTTGATAAATAGGCGTTAAAATGGAAATTTTTTTTATCTCTTAAATTTTACTTATTTACCCATTTATTCTTAATTTCTGTACTATTTATAATATTGAAATATGGCCAAAACGTTTCTATGTTATAATGTGTTACTGTTTCAATTATATTTATATCCATCAAGTTTTATTTTGGCTAATTGAACAAATTTTTAAAAAAAGTACTTAAAATGTATTATTTTGAATACATGTCGAATTATATAGTTATATATAATTATATAGAGTTTTATGGAATTCTTGGTCAAACCATAAAGAAATTACTCTTATTTCATAAGCTTAATTTCGTATTGTATTTTTTGTTTTTAAACATTATCATCGAAAACAAACCATATATTAAACATTGAAATAGATTTATTGATATAAGTAGGAAAACTGTATAAACATTGACATATTTAAGGTTAATAGTCATATAGTTTTTTATTTTTGTTAAACATATTTGTATTATATATATATATGAATGCGTCAATACAGTTTTTTGCAATAATAATAAAACTATATATTTTATGACATAAATAAATTGATCATACTACTCTTATAAATATCGTATGATATATATTATGTTTTACAGATCGACTCCAATAAAAGCCATTTATAACAACACAAAAAAAAACGAACAACACAATCAAATATAACATTTTTTCGTTATTACCAATATCCACTGATTATTGTATAGCTATAAAAGTATATTATTTTACGAATTGAAACGACGCCAATGTTAGAGTATTATACGTTAGTTTATGTAAATATACACTTTATTAGCTTAAACTTTATTATTGTAAATTATCGTTGATCATTCTCATTTTAGCAAAACTAGATTATAGCAAACTATAGACGTTTGTCTGTTCTTTAAAAGCGTTCGGTACAAAAATAATTTCTATAATTACATATATAATATAATTATTATTTACCTATACAATTCGTATATTTTTTTTATAATTACAACTGTTTACATTTTATAATACGCAAATTAATTACTTAAAATATTTCCCTTTTAGTAAGCAGACATGAAATAACGATAAATGAAATAACAAAAAACTGTAAATATATATATTCGATATAAGTATATAAATATACGTGTATAAAGAACGAAGTAACGAATCTAAAAACTTTTAGGTTCATTTTTTTTCAAACGTTAACATTTTTTTTTACAATCGAAAATATAATATGATTCCAAGATTTTAAAAGAGGCTATTTATATTAAATATACAATGACTAATAGGCCGTTAATATTTTGATGTTTTTACTAAACACACTATATACTGATCAACCTATTACGATTAAATGTCTATTTACTCGATTTTTTTTATATTGTAATAAGCGGCATTTGCTCTAAATTTATATAGTTTTACGTATTGTCATTCGTGATAAATTATTGATTTTTGTAATTGAAGTATTTTACAATTAGACTATTTCATACCAAAATGTATTTGTACGTACAAACATTTTAAAAAAATTACTTATATAACAATAACAATGAATTTTAGTCATATTAAAAATATAACTGGTATATTTCTGTATAAGTAAATTTATATACATATATATGCATTATAAACTACCTATATATAGATTTATATGACCATTTTCATTCTATTGATTATATAATCTAATTACAAACAACGAATGTATTATTTTACATTTTAAATCAAATATATTTAATTCGTTACGTGGAATAATCAATAAAAGGAATTTATATTGATTTGTGGAATACAAATTGAAGTTAGGAAAAATGCGCGAAATAGCGAATATACTTTTTACACATTTACGTATTTTTAAAAATGCATACAAAAATTATGAAAACGTATTTGTATCGCGAAAGCAAAATATGCGAATAAAGCAATATATAAGTTGCAAACATAAATTATCTAAATATTATAAATTGGTCCAATTATTATAATAATAAAAATAAATATTTAATTATAATTTAGGTTCTAAAATCATTTTAATTGAGTATAAATGTATAAGCAGGAATGCCGCTATGCCAGGAACTCATTTGAACGGTAATAATAAATTACTGAATTTCACTAGAATTTTAATTAATGCACGAACACGAATACTATAAGGCATACTAACAGTATGGTAAAAAAAATTGTGGTTTTTGAATATCTTTTAAACCATAGTTGTATACTGGATAAGCGATAACCGCTGTCAAAACCTGAGAATAACAAAAATATCAACTAATAATATTTAAAAACTCAATTTAATACGACAAATCTTCTTTATTTTCAATAAACTGTATAAACATATTATATATATATTAACAATATTTACATAATATAACCTATATACGTATGTATATATTTACGTTAGTTTAATAATTTTAAATTTATCGAGGTTTTTAAAAAATGGCTATTCAGTAATGTATATTCTCTACTAAAATAACGTTGAACACATGGGTACATTACAATTAAGCGCTTTAATAATTATTACAAAATGTTAAATATTAATATTGCACTATTTATGTGACCGAAAATAATTCTGTTTCTACTTCAGTGATATGTGCTTAATAAATATACGTACCTACACAACTACATTTACATATTTATCGTGAAAATTGTATATATATGTATGTCGTATATATATTTAGCTTAAATATGGGATAGAATTTCGTCCAAAATTTATTTCGGATACATGACGCGTATTTCATTTTTATTTTGTTAAAAACTAGGAAACTCGTGTAAATTACACAAATTATAATCAGGGTGATGCTAATTTTAGGCCGTGGTCATAACGCTCGTAAGTTCATAACCAATCCACCAGTACCCATAGTGGATTGCGTGCCAGCGCTCAGTACGGCTTATGCCAAGAAATTTATTATTATCATTATCATTATTATTATATTAATAAGCATATATATATATACACGATACTAAAATTTATCGTGTGCATTTATTTAATGAAGGAAAGTCGGATTTGCACATGTAAAAAAATAGCAGAAAGTTTGATTAAAAATAGACCGTATCGTTCCGGATAGCTAAACATTATAAATTAGTCATCAATGTTATATACAGAGATAAACATTGAATTTGATTCTAAGAAGAAACTTTAGTGTCCGCAAAATAATACAAATGTATATTTATAATATAATAATTTAGATACATTTTTATATTAATAAAATGCCGCAAATGTATGTAATTTTTTAAAAACATTGATTTGTTTGAATATAATATTACATATTTATACGTAATAAAAGAAATATACCGATATAAATATGTTTTTAATTTTAAATTTCTAAAACTTTGTTTAGGTACTTAAAGTATAAATAATATTTTAATAATTATATAATTAAAATTGTTGTTTGCAGTATATATATATATATATACTTGTTATAAAACGTTTTATGGATACAACGTATATTTTAAGCAATATATTAAGTATATTTAAGTATTCATTAAATGTATAGGTTTCAAAAATGTAAATTTAACGTTATATATATATATAAAAAATCGGAAATTCAATATTTAACATACGTATATATGTTTACTAATTAAATTAACCACATTAAATAATAAATATGTTTCTAAATTTGTTTCCCCCCAATTATATATGGAATGTAAATATATTTACTTTTAAACAAATATTGTTGTTGTTATTTTAAACGCGTAAAACAAATAAAATGACTCCAATTATCGACCAACAAAAAAAAAGACAAATCGATAAATAATAACAATAAACAAAACAAGCTACGCTTACAAATATATGTAGTGTAATTACCTGAGATTTGTTCTGGCGGCAAATCTTCCTATACAAAATAAATAACAAAAACAAAATACATTAAATTTAGCCAAAAATATACGATATACGTGTTATATAATTATAAATATCGGAACAGAAACTGAAACTGTCAATTTGTCTTTGGCAACTGAACACGGAGATAAATATATGTACGATTGTAATTTTTTAATCGAATTTCGAACTATTGGCAAAACTATATTACTGTCTGTCGATGATGCCAATTTATCTTGACTTAATAATCTTGCGTACGTCGTTTGGCAGGTAGAGAATGAATATACGTTTATTTTTTTTACGCGTTAAACATTTAATAAATAGCCACGTCCGTAGTATGGTAAATTGCCAGTTTTCCATTCATAGACGATATAAATGAATGCAAAACATTTTGTTTTACTTACCATTTTTCAAAATAATATAATAGACTTAAACAACAGGAACGTTTTGTGGAAAAAATGTGTCGTGCGTTCGCCGCTTGTGAACTGGAGAAGTAAAACTATTATACACTGAAACGTAAGGCTGCACCCCCACTGTTTGTGAATTTTCTGTCTTTGGGTTCGGTGCTAATGTGTTAGTCGAAGCCGAGGAAAGGGACGATGTGAAAATAAAACCGATAAAATTAGAACTTTTGGAAGACGATCGTCTCTACGCGCTGCAGTATCGCCTACAGTATTCAATGGCATCATTTCAGACTATACACGCCCGGTATCCAATAACACTCGCTTATTTAATTTCTATAAAATATAAAAACGTACAAAATAATAATGAAATAAATCGTCGGCAAACCAAAAAAGAGATAGTTTTCTTTGTGTATTGATTCAGCAATACTTACGATTACGCGTACGATTGTCATCAACAATTTAATAAAAATAATTTTTTGAACTATTTTTTATTGGTAGAAAATTTGAAAGCTATTCATATACAAAAATAGGAACTATTTAATATTTTTAAACTTACGACTACCCAAAGAAAACCGATTATTTATTTTACATACTGTAAATTATCCATATAACTTGCAGATGTCATATGACTTATTTTTATAATTTATAAATGTTACAAATATTCATAAATGATAACCTTAATCGTAATTAAAAAATGTATCGATAATAATTGAGTTGAAAAAAAATATATATAATATATTAATTATATATATATATAATAAATTATAAAAATATTAACCGAGTTACATTTAATTAGTTTTATATAGAATGTATACACGATTTAAACAAAAACATTTATTAAAACCTGTATTCCTTGAAGTGAGGTCATGAATGAATATCCTTTTTCTTACCTATCGACAACGTTATAAATAAAATAAAATATTTATTACATACTTGTATAATTGAACAAAAAATGAAGCTATATAGTAAATTTGACTACATTTTAAGTAACCATATATATATGTAATACAGCTAGTAATACATTATAAGTTCGTTTTCAAAAAGAAATCTACAGTAGTTTATTCAATATTATGGTATTTATAAAAACATACAGTTTTCAAAAATTAATTTTCATATCCACGTACCATGCTTATAATATTAAATCCTATAAATATAGTAGGAAGAATTGTAGTAGAAACGTAATATGCGCGTTGGTCAAACGATTTTTTGGTTTTTCTAACGAAATATGAAGAAAAATTACGGTCAAAATATAATGTTAACGCGTTCCTACACAAAACCATATCGTTACAGAGACCAAGTTTTTTAAGTGGCAGGCAATATTACTATCGCTTAATGCCACTAAGATATACATATAAAACGGTTTGCAGAATGTTTATACGATTTAATAATAGATCGTGTGGTCCAAATGTATATAATATCCCACACAACACACCCATTCGTTCTATGTGGACCTCACGGATTTCATACTGACACCGTTTCGTCCTGAAAAAAAAATATATATCTAGATATAGATTACTCGAAAATGTCTAATATTAAAGCATATAGCGGAGCATCTTCCAAATATGTACATCGATCTATCTATAATACCCTAGCGTACTGCATTTGTAGATACGTATTAAATAACAATTTTCTAGTAGAGCACTGGTTTACATGCAATTAATTATCGTCAAATACGCTAATTATAAGAATTAACGTTTTCGAATATGCGCTCATAATATTGCCAAATATTTATATATGCACTTACGAATTCAACTGATAAAAATTATTTATTTATTGAAATACCTAAGTGTTTAGTAATTTATATGAAGTATTTATATTGAAACGTGTTTCTGAAATATTTCAAGGTAAATTAAAAAAAATATGTAGACGAAGTTTAATTAAAATTAAAATGGCTTTGATTTTAGCAATATTTTCAATTGTCATAGTGTTTATCCATCAGTACATTTGTATACCTTGAAAACAATTACCATACATCTATTACTGAAATAATAGATGCCAATTCAAATAAGTTATATTATTGGGAAATAATTTTTTATTGTGTTCATTTGACTAATTTTAATAAATTTGTATCCAACCAACAAGTATTAGATGTACTTAATAATTATTTATTTCAATTTAAATAAATGTAATTATTTAATGTGGTCAAGATTATCGTTTATATGTTAATCATTTTACACAAATCTATAAAATTGTTTTTTTTTATATTTTCTTAGACTAAATTGTTACAAGAAAAATTAATCTTGCATTTTAAACCTGTTATAAATATTTAAAAGGATATATATATATATATTTTTTTAAAATCAAACACAAATAATGTGTATATCAATCATTATAATGAGATAAGATTATAAATAATATTACAACATAATGTAAAACATTGTTAAATATTAAAACAAATAACTTTAAACAAATTTTAAATAAGTTAAACTATATAATAGCTAATAGAAGACAAATATATAATGTATTATTAATAAAACGTATAAGATAATATTTGGCACTTAAAAATAACATCTATAAATAATTATTCATCACGATATTGTTTCAAGCATTTTGATTAATATTTAGTAACATAGAAATTAAATAAATAAATTTAGTAACAAATAAAATATTTAAATAATTCTATTTGATCAATTCTGGATATTTCGAATAAATTTCCTCAATAATACTGACATCTTGATCTTTTGAGCAAGAAATATCATCAGCAAGAATTTCTTGAAGACAAGTATTTAGATCTGATAATTTATGGCCACGGTCTAAATAATCTGTATTGAATATCACATTCTTACAAAGTTCCAAGTATGAAGTTCGAGTCTAAACAGCAAATAGCAAATATACGAATGACTTAAAACATTTAAACATGAGTTACAATATATTAACATACAATTAAAAAAGGTAGTTCAATTTGTTTATTCTTATTCAAATATTAAAATTAATAAAAAACACCAATAGTAATTTAGAAAACATTTAAGTATTTATCCAAATAATAAAGTACGTTATTAAAATATGTTACTTTGATATTTCTATAAATTATTACCATTTCATCAGATGGAATATTCAACAATTGGCGTATAATAATATCAATTAAAACTTCTATATCATTAACATAAAAAAGTTTAGCAGTTTTTGGGTCAGATAAAATATCAATCAACATTTTTTCTACAGAGTTTTTTGGTTTTTTCTTTAATTTCAAAACTTGCACAGGATCTTCTATTAAACAATACACACTTATAGTTATTGGTCTATTTTTAAATCAGGTATAAGAAAATTGTTATATTTACTTTCAGTGTTTAGTAACATCAACAAATTTTCAGTAAGTACTTTAGCATTATCTCTTTGAGATAAACCGGTTAGTGTTATGTTTGATTCAATTTTGGAAAATTGAAGATTATAAGACAATAATAAATTGATCATGCATTCAGTCATTTTTTCATCATTGGAAGATTTTATTTCACTGTCTTCTATATCACTGAGTATTTTGGTAACAAAATCCAAATTCATATATTCTGAAAATTTAACAATTATTAATTTTAAGTAATAAAATACTTTGTTAATTAATGTTACCAAAACAAGAAATAGGTAAAGTTTCTCCAACTGATAATATAAGCGTTAAAAATTCAGCTATAATAATTTGTTTGTTGAAATCATCTTTGTCATTTTGCATATCTCTAAACATATTATTTTGTCAGTACATTTTTTACTTTAAGCTTTGTATACATAAATAATCAAACTAGTTTATTTTTAAAGAAAAACTCATAAACTTTATTTAAATAAAATAAACAATACAGAAATAGCAAATTTATGTTGGTAGTACACAAGCACTAACGATTATAATTATTTTATAAGGGTTTAATGATTAATGATTGACATTATTGGTTACTATTTTATCGTAGTGGTTATTAATTCATTGAGAAAATAATGATGTACTCTACATATAAATGTTTCAATTCACAAACAATGACATTCGGAATTTTTATGAGGTCAAGTACCTATGGGCATAAATCCAATAAGATTTTTTACATTCTATTGGGTATAAGTTTATAAACATTTTGAACAGACAAGGTATCTGTAATAATAATTTTAATAACACTTAGCAGAATTTAAAAAAATAAAAAAAATATTTTGAACATTTAATTAATAATCTTGTTTTAAAAATTAACCTATTTTTAATAAATTTAAAGTAAATAAGAATACATAATTATTAATGATCGTTGTAAAATAAAAAATAAAAATACCTAGCTAATTCCATCGGTAGAATAGAATTAATTATTATTTCGACCACAACAAAATTAAGTTTACATAGTTCTGAAAATATTTCAAGCAAACGTTTTTGAATCACCCATCTTAATTCCATTTGATAATATTCTAGTAAATTGTTAATTGAAGTATACTGATCAATTTTTAAAATGTGGTTTATAACCATTGGGTCAGCATTTTTCTAAAAAAAAATATATATATTTAAACTCGATAATTTTATTAAACATATGTACTTAATGGACAACTGTTTTAAATTTAACATTATATTATTAAATGATTACCAGGATACTTATGAGTTCAATTAAACAGTCTTCAATTTGTACATGATCATCATATATTTGCCATGAACGTTGTTGTGAATCATCTTTAGCAGCTGTTAAGTATTCTAATAATTGTTGCATGCAACTACCATCTTTAGTTTTTTCCAAATATTCCACTGGTAATGTTGAGCTTGTAGGTGGAAATGTATTTATTATATCACGTACATTATTAAGATTAAATTTAGTTGGATCATTTACTAAATTAGAGAGATACTGAATAACAACAGAAACAGCTACTTGAGACAAATTGTAAGATAATCCAGTATGATTTCTTACCTGAATAGGAAAAAAATGAATTATCACAATATTCGTAAATAAATATGATAATAAATAAACATATAATTATAACAATTTTTTAAAACAATGATTATGAACTAGATAAGTTTCATACTGATAAACAGTTAAATATTAAATATAACGTGAAAATAAATGGATTAAATAATTTACATTAAATTCATACTTGTTGCACTACTTCATAAATATCTGGAATGGTGATTTCTTTTGATTCATTAGAAATGCTTAAATTATTTTTATTCTTGTTTGATGTTTGTTCAAATGATTCAGTTTGATTACACTGTAAAAATAAAAATTTATTTGTACACTTTCATTATGTTAATGAACGAAAAGAGATACTTGATTAATTTTGTAGAGCAAATTTATTTAATGCAAGTTAGTTCTTTTTAAAAAAATAAAGTCCTTAAACTGAATTTTGAAATATTTTACTATTATTGCTAACATAAGAGTTCAAGTAAACCTAGCAACTTGATATATGAAAACATTTGATTCATTCACCTGCTTTCCTGAACAAAATTTAAAGTCCCTTCTTATTTCCCCAAGTTTGCAACAGTCCAGCAAATAATTAAATATTTCTCAGTGGCAATACATATAGCTATGTATTGTTATAAAACGTATTATCAACCCACAATAAAAAATAACCAAGGGACATACTATAGTCCTCATAACATTTTTGTGTACACACTATAATCAATTATATTATTTTTTAATTATTCAAATTGTTATTAACTACCTACATTTTTAGAAAATAATAGTATATTAATTTAAATATTTTATACTTTTCCAAAACTAATTAAAACATGAAAAATGTAAAGAAAATAGTAAAACCTTATCAATTGCTTTGCATTGTATAGGTGTATCCAATGTGTTATACAAAGTTTTCTGTTTCAATTTTTTTTGGCGTCTCAGTAACGACTCGTACATTTTATATTGATCAGAAGAATTATCGTTTATATCAAGTTTTTGTTGTACTGCTAACAGACATTTGTCTAAGAATTGTAAGACGTGTGCGTCCTTTACCTAATAAAAATGTAAAGTTAAGAAATATAATTAAAATGATATAAATTTGTACTCACATAAATGGTTTTCACATAGTTATATGGTACATATCCTAAATCACCAGAATAGTTGATAACTAAACACCAACTTTTTTTATCCGCTACATCTCGGTAAATGAAAAATTCATCGTTAGTTTTGAAATCAAGTGTTCTTTCTGATGAACTGTCTTCATAGTCATACAATGCTTTAAGCATTTCATAACCTGAGTAGTAATATTAAAACAAATGTACAATTATTACTTACTATTTATAAGAAACTATGGAAAACAATGTTGAAAACTTGATAATATAATTTAAGTTTAATGCAATAATTACATTCTTTATAGTAAAATACTTTTAAATATAAAATAAATACTATTTCAACAGTCTATTATATGCAATAATACATCCAACAATTTGTATTTAAAAACAATAAAAAATTTTCATTCTTTAACTATTTTGATCATTATAAGGTATTTCTTTATCCCACGGGTATCCGGAATTTGTGCAAAAAAATGTATTATTTTGAAAATTCATTTTCCTTATTTTTAACAAATCTTTTTTAAGATTTCTGGGTTAAAATGTATTTAAAAGAAGTAATTTTATATTGCAACTTCGTCTTTTTGTATTATTAAAATTCATTTATAAAAACAAGTACATAGATATTTTAAAATCTTATGGTGCAGTATGTGTTGATATTATATAGAATTATGTATAATTAAGATTTGCCAGAGTTAATATACAAGAAGATTGATCATAACAATTTAAATTACGCGTACAAGTGTAGACTATTCTATTTTAATACGTAATTAATATTTTTTTTTAATTGTTTAGCTTACTGCAATCTGACGTATCATTCATATTTTGGCCACGACGAAATTAACATTAAATTCTGTTTTCACAATTGAAAACGATATGATCTTTAATACATCATTTGAAATAATATTTACACCCTGCATAACAAATCAATAACGATTTATAACATTTGAAATCTGTATAAATCATAGAAGTATAATTTGTATGTTATGTAATATTGTATCATATATATTATTATAGAGAGCGCAGCTAGTGTATTAGCGGATAACAAAAACAGCTGATTTTCCGTGTTCATAATGTACAAACGATTATTATTATACACAGCGTTAAAAAAAGAATGGTTCGAATATCGAAAAATATAAAATCAAAACGTTACATTACCGAACGTGTGTAGCAGACAGAAAATTAATTTTCATTTTCTCCTTTACTCGAATTTTGTATTAAGAATTTCCTTTGAACTTTTAATATTTTGGAATTAGTTATTTTCAGTTTACGACGATATTCGATATACGGTTCAAAATATTTTCACGTTTTTATTTTACAACTCAAGTATACTTTATACACCTACTACTACTACAATATTATACTATAATAACATATAAAATATATATATATATATATATATATATATATTGTATATCGTTTTACCATACATTTCAATTTATTTGCAAGTATACGGATCGGTGAAAACGATAATTTTGGATTATATACGTATTTTTATGGTAAATTTAGTGACGACGGATATATAATATTGGAAAACCACTAATAGTTCTAACGTTCATACATAATTATATATAACAATTCCCATGGAACGAGTATAAATTCGAACGTGATAAATCTGAGTTTCAAAGTTTGACGATTTTCTTTTTTACAACGCTTGGGCAATATAACCGCGCACCAGTCAGCTATCAATAATCATTATTGATCCGCGCGTACGAACGATTAGGCATAGGCATCTCGCACGTTGCCATGGTGGCAGACACAGTGAGTTTCAAGGTCACTGGAATTTTGCTTATACTATTGCTACGTGTGCGATATGGGCCCGCCCGTTATATGACGAGATCGTGGCGATGAAAATATTTATTTTAAGAAAAACAAAATTTACCTATTTATGATATATACAAGGCGTACGTACCTTTTTATTAGAGAAATAATAAGATTTCATTTTTCGAATACAACGCGCGCGGTAACAAATGGTGATTATTTTTCGTTTTACGACGAACAAAATATTTCCAACAATTTCATTTGTGCAAACGGACAAGTTCTAATTTTCGAATTATAATGAAAATCACGCCCTACAATAGTACTGTTTATTTACTAGTAAATCATATAAACGAATACATTTGGCTTTAAAAACATTAATTGTCCGTTATTGATAGAACGATATACGCATCTATTAAGTTATATAAATAATTACATCAAAATACACACACATACATACGTATATATATATATATTATAGTGTAACCGTACTATTTTCGTAGTCAATAAACTTAATTAAATGCATACATTGACGTTTGGTACTTTTATTAAAACCATCTGAAGTTTTCAATTTAATTAGTTTGACCACTTGTGTGTTGTTTTAATGAATCATTATAATGTCGGGGTCTACTATTTATATAGGTATAAAAATTAATAAAACATGTACCTATGTTACGCCTTGTTACTTTGAATAATATAATACATATTAATTAAATTTTTATTTCAATATTCAAAAAATTTGGTATATATTATATATTACTAATATTAAAAAAATTAAAATTTTTATTATTTTAAATAAATCTATATAGTTATACGTAACAATAATGAAAATGTATGTATCTTTATTGAATTGTTTTCAAAAATAATATATCTAATAGTTATTTATTTTTAATCAAATGACAAAAGTATAATTACATTATTTTCTACGTCATAGATTTTAGGTAATAGAAATAATTTTTCTATTATTAATTATTTAAGTACTTAAAATAAGGTTTATAAATGTATAATTGTAGTTATTTCTTATATAATTTTCGTGTAATTTGATAAATATTCAATTACACTCCATGAACATTTCCTAAATATATTCCTAATCGCAGGTTTATGTTTAAATATAGGCAAGTACTAGGTAAAAATTCTTCAGTTTGTAAGTACATACCAGTTAATATTTATTAAAACACGCAAATCTGAATATGAGAATTTTAGCTTCTAATATTGTTTTTAGATTTTTTTTAGTTTTAGCATATTAATGATTATGGACTTGTTGTCTCAACAATTTAAAAATCACACAGGCATAATAATAATACCTACCTAATTGTACACATTTTACAAACGTTTACAGACTTTTTGTTGAACAGTAGGTAGAATTGTTTTTTTTTTGTTAGACACAATTGTTTCGCAAAGTAAAAAAATAATATGTATAACTTTAAACCCATTTTTAAATGGAATTTAGGCTATCCTTATAATATTTAAAAAGTACGAAATGAGTAACTTGTCGGACGGCTTATATTTGTATAAATCGGCTAATTGATAATTTTTACGTTTTACTACTAAGTAATGACTTAACCAATAAGTAATTAAGGTATTTGCAACTTTAAATTTTGTACCAACAAAGCCACAGACATACAGAGAAACATTGTACCTGTTATTTGATATCATTGTTTA
Source organism: Geopemphigus sp. TES_GeoC_2020 (assembly GCA_025469175.1). Classification (NCBI taxonomy): domain Eukaryota; kingdom Metazoa; phylum Arthropoda; class Insecta; order Hemiptera; family Aphididae; genus Geopemphigus; species Geopemphigus sp. TES_GeoC_2020. The sequence continues at coordinate 117,351 of JAIPRN010000055.1, forward strand.
GTATCACGAAATTGTTAAGGTTTGTAAGATATATTAGTATAATCAGGAATACAGAGTGGTACAAAACTTTGAGAACCAATTGCTTGAATGACGTCAAAAGGCCTAGTAGCGTTATCTTTTGATGTCCAATCAAACGTGGATATCACATCTCACACGCATTCACACATACTCACTCATACAGACGCGCAAATTGGCTTTCGACGAGCATACTTGTGTGCTGGAAGTTTACGTTCCAACTTCTAGTGCTCTATTGCCTTTGCAAGTAAGGAAGTTTGCTCATTTACAGTTGTTAAATCTATTAGCAATTTGCACGATGTTGTATTTTTTATTTTAACAATATTGATTGATTTATGCAGAGAGCTGTAGACACTATGTCATCCGACAATGCTGTTGGTGGTGGTCAGTTAAACCCAGAAATGGTCAGGGGACAAATATTTGATGTTGGCCCAAGGTATACAAACTTATCGTATATTGGTGAAGGAGCGTACGGAATGGTTGTGTAAGTATTCCAAAACTTACGCGATTTATATTATGCTTTCTTAAATATAAAGAATTTTGTCATTCTTATTCAGTACTTATATAATTTAATAATATAGTATTTCAATCAAATGTATATATATATATATATATATATATAAAACTATATAATATAGAATTAGTGAATTTTAAATTAAATTAATTTAATTATATATATAATTTTCAATTATTAATTTTTTGAAACCAAATCGTATACTTTTTATGAAATCATATTTTAAAAACAATATTAAATAGTATATTGAAAACTTAAATTGTATCATATTCCTATCAAAATACTCTGATCTTTTGATAGAATAAAACTATAAAAATCTTAGCAAATTATTTTTTATACTTATTGTGAACATTTTTAATTGTGTTTATGTAAATTTTATAAGGTATTATATTAACAAATCTATTATAATAAATTATAGTATATTGGTTAATATATTATATTAAAATTAACTAATTTATGAACATATATTAAGATATTTAACTGCTTTATTAACTTAGGTTTACATATTATAAGTGTTTATAAATAATTGATTTTACATTTATTAAATATTATTTTAAAAGGCTCAGTTATAAAAAGAAATAATATTAATATTTATTGTAATTAATTGGTAGTTACCTATATTAATAATATTAATTTTTATTTTCAGTTATTAAGTAAAAATAGATAAGTTTATCTTAATTATCTTTTTAGTGCTAAAATTAATAAAATAATTCAGTTATGCGTAAAAAAAAGTATGGCAATTAATATGCTTGGCATTTTGTGAAAAAAACAATTTTTTATCAAGTGTGGATTCTAAAACATTTGATAACTAATTAAAAATTCTATTTTTGATATTTTTAAGATAATTTAACATAAATAAGTCAATTTTATAAAAAAATAGTATGGGAGTATAAGTATATATATTTATATAGTTTGTTAATAAAACGTATTTCTTAAAAATTCCACTAAATATCTAGTTAATTTAATCTTTTTTGCAAAACATTAAAAAAATCATTTTTAATGAAAATTTATACTTAAATGTGTATGTTAAATTAATTTTCAATATATTTTTTATATTGACTACTTAATCTTGTATACATTTTATAAACAGAAAAAAAAACACTTCAAAATAAAACAAAGTATAGGATTAATAAAATAACATTAATTTTATGGCAGGCTAAATTTTCACCCAATATATTCTAATCCATTTACATTGTTTGACAAAAATGATCTTAGTATTATATTAATTCACAAAGATATTTCAATATTTTTTTGTTTTAAAAATCATTTTAAATTTCTTATGTAGGTGTCTTTATACATGAAAATTAAAAGTAAAATGTAACTAAGATATTACATAAAAAATATTTTTAAGAATAAATGATTATATAAAATGTAATAAATATAAAATACATTGTTATTATTTATTTTTGTTATGAAATATTACAGTAAGTTAACTATTATTATTATTTTGTAATTTGCTAAAATATGATTTCTGAAATGACATTGGTACTAAATAACAAATCAGTAAATGGAGGTATTACTAGCATGTACACTATTGCTAGTGTAAAGTTTAATAATATTGATAGAAGTAACATTTATCTGATATTACTTTTTTATTGTGATATATGTTCATTCTACTAATTTTAAATGTGATAGTGTTTTGAAGAAACTTTCTTTACAAGTTATTTTATTAAATACATGTTTTTATAAAAAAATGCGTATTTTGTTTTAATATTATAAATATTATATAACTTTTTATCATTTATGAAGTTTTGTTTTTTAAAATTGAAGGATAGTTTTATTACATTGTTGTTACAATATTGATCATTTGGAAATATAAATATAAAATATTTTAAAGGTGTGTTTATACTTGTTAAAAAATTATAGATAACATACACATACACACATATATATAAAACATATTACAATTGATTTTTCAAATATTTGAAATATATTGAATATTCTATATGATTAGTTAATATTAAATTTTAAATCTTTGATCTTGTTTATCTTATATAAAAAAAAAATGATAATTTTTCAATTTATTAAAAAATATTTTTTTACTTTGATTTATTTAAAAATGGTAAATATAACTTTATATTATTATATTAGTTTCAAAGCAAATACTTTAAGTTCATATTTTTGAAAACTTTTTTTCATTTATGTTACTTCTTAATTATAAGTATTTATTATTAAATAAAGTCTGTTTTTTATTACAATTTTAAATAATAAGATGTTTTAGTTAACAGTATCTTTTAGAATTGTTTTTTTAGTGTAATGGAATGTTTTATATATACTTTTAAATTAAAAATGTAAATAATGTTTTATATCGGTTATTTTTTTATTATTGTTATATAGTTTTCAATTACAATTTTATTGTTATTAATTTTATATAGAATTATTTGATGGATTCATAACATGTTGAAATTATTTTAAGTAAATTGAAATTAATTAATTTGTATTTTATTAAATCAATACTTTAAATTGCAAAACAATTATTTAGGTTTAATATTTATGAAAGCAAAATGCTTAAAAAAAACATGGTGATAAATAGATTGTATCCAGTTATGTTATTGTTTTATGATTGATAGATGCTATATTAAGATTTATTTTTATGTTTGTGAATTTTTTTTATTAAAAATATCTCGATTTATTTTAGTAATAAACAATTAATATTACAGGTCGGCTTTTGACAACGAAACCAATTGCAAAGTAGCTATAAAAAAAATTTCACCATTTGAACATCAAACATACTGTCAACGAACATTGCGAGAAATAAAAATATTAACTAGATTTAAACATGAAAATGTAAGTATAAAAACACAATATACAAGATAAATAATGTTCATCATCATCATCATCATCATCATCATGCCCAAACCATCTAAGTCTATTCTTTCTACAATATAAATAATGTTAAGTTTATATTTTTTGTTTTTGTCATAGATAATTGATATAAGAAATATATTACGAGCTGATACCATTGAACAAATGAAAGATGTATATATTGTTCAATGTTTGATGGAGACTGATTTGTATAAGCTTTTAAAAACGCAGGTTAATTTTAATCAGGATTAAATTAATAATATTTATATTTATAGCAAATGTAATAAAATTCTTTATTTTTTACAATGCATTACAGAGACTGAGCAATGATCACATTTGTTATTTCCTTTATCAAATTCTTCGAGGATTAAAATATATACATTCAGCAAATGTCCTACATCGCGATCTCAAACCCAGTAATTTGCTACTCAACACAACGTGTGATCTCAAAGTATGTATTACTATTTTATTATATTCCCAACAGTTTTTATTATATTTTATTATTGATTTAATGTTTTAATACATTTATATTTATTCAGAATTATTTAAAACATAATTTTTTATTCTAGATATGTGATTTTGGTCTTGCAAGAGTTGCAGATCCTGATCATGATCACACAGGATTTCTTACAGAATATGTAGCTACAAGATGGTACCGAGCTCCTGAAATTATGCTGAATTCAAAAGTATATATACCAATAATAATCTAATAAAATAATTTAAAAATTACTACATAATTAATTATTCTTATAGGGATATACAAAATCAATTGATATGTGGTCAGTTGGTTGTATTTTAGCTGAGATGTTATCCAACAGACCTATATTTCCTGGTAAACATTACCTAGACCAGTTAAATCATATATTGGGAATACTTGGTTCACCAACTGCCGTAGATTTGTTGTGTATTATTAATGATAAAGTATGTATAAGACTTGCTATTTTTGAATAATTTTCAAATAACTTATTGAATAATGTTTTTATTGTGATAAGGCTCGAAGTTATTTACAATCATTACCCTTCAAACCAAAAATAGCATTTTCAAAACTTTACCCTACAGCCGATCCAAAAGCCTTGGATTTATTGGATAAAATGCTAACTTTTAATCCACATAATAGAATCACCGTTGAAGAGGCTCTAGCACATCCATATCTTGAACAGTATTATGACCCTGCTGACGAGGTATGATTTTTGTAACTTTTTGAGAAAAATTAGTAATAAGGTTTACATTTCAATAATTTTATGAAATATATTAATGTATTTAATTTATAATAAAATTTAAAATATACGGTGAAATATTTTTAAACAAATGTTTTACAATGTATGCATGTAAAATTATTGCTTGTATTCTTTCTTATAATTAACAATTTTCATAAAACCAAAATAAAACATTCTACATTTCAATATACTTGTTTCACATCAATTTTTTTTTTTAAAGTGATTATTAATACTTCTTAAATTAGACACTACTGATTTGCATCAAACCATGAGGAGCCTTTGAATGCTTTACATTCAGTTTGTTTTTACACCAATTATTTTATTTACAATGTATAATATGAATTTTAGATTATTAGAATCTTAGTCTTATATTGATAACTTATTAAGAGCCACGTAAGGATTACAAAATAATGTAATTTATGTTTAAACGATATTATACGGTATTAATAATTTTATTTTTATAGCCTATTGCAGAAGAACCATTCAGATTTGTTACAGAATTGGATGATTTACCAAGAGAAACGTTAAAACAAATGATTTTTGCTGAAACTGTGAATTTCAGCCAAAATTTGTAAGCAAAGTATGGATACTATATATTTAATTTTCCTTACAACACTTAAACTTTTATTCTTGAAAATTTGAATATCATCAATCTTTGATAGTCGATACATTTCTTTTTTGCTTTACAATATATAATCCTATCCTTAAGTCTAAAATATTCATAAGTAGGACTTATCTTTATAGTTAAAAATTGTATTATTATTATAAATTGGATATTTAATTTACATTATTTGATATAATCAAATTTGTTGTTACATAATCAGAAGTAGCCTTATAAAATATTTACTTCTCTTTAATGAATATTTTTCCTTTAGAGTGATGATATTGAAATATATTATTAGTTTTTAAACATTAATATTTTTAATGTGGTCATTTAAAAGGCAATCACTGTATTATGATATAAAATATTTAATTAGGATTTAAATAGTGTAACTTTTTTTTATTATTATTCCTATTTAGTTATTTTCTAATTCCCTGTCATCTGTGATAATATTCATGGTACTTATACAGTATATTCATTAATATTTTAATAAGTGTTACGATATGTAAACATAGTAGGATGTTAAATTGTAATGTTATAATATAAATTAAAGAGGGCAGATAATTAAAAATTATATACATTTGAAAAGAAAATATTTGTTTCTTTAAATGAACTGCAAGAATAAAATTTGTTCTATTGATTTACCAACCGCAAGTGACCTATTTTTGAATATAAAATTAATTAAACATTTAATATAAAGTTCAATTGAGTGATGTTTCCCTGAAACAAATTTGTAAATAAGTTTTTTGCTATTCTCTAAGTATTACATATATTTATTTATTTTTATTGAATATCTTCCAAGCTTGATACTTGTATATTATGTGCTATTATTAAAAGTATTTAACAGTTTTTCACTATATATATATATATATATATATATATATATATATATATATTTGTTTTTGCTCATTGTAAACAAATTTTGTTGTTGATCAACAATTATATTTTGCGTTATTTTTTAAGAAATATTCTTACAAAACAATACATACAATTTATTAATATTAAAAGAAAAATACATTGTTTTTTTAATTTTTTGTTTTAAGATTACTATTACATAATATAAAATGTATCCATTATATTATAATAGTATTGTTGAAAAATATTCAGTAATATATATATAGTGACCAAATTATATTTTCACAATTCGAACTGATTGTTTTAATGTGTTCTCAGAGGCCTATCGTTTTATACATATTTATTATTATTAATTTAATAAAAATTTAAGTTAATTTTGTTATTGTATCTTAGAGCTAACATATGGAATTTTTTTTTTACTGTTATTAAATATACAATACAAAATGTTTGTCGTTTTAAAAGTGATTATAAGTGGCAAATTATTACTATATATATTTAATACTAATTAATGTAACCTATTCTTAATCTGTAATTTGTAATATTATAAGGTATGATGCAAAATTGTTTGTTTGAAATAAAATGTCTTGCATGTCTAATGTAAAAGTATTGATAAGTACAGACTGATATTAAATTTGGTTAAATAACTAAAATTTAAGTACAAAAGACGGACAGTTTAGAACAATTCGAAGCATTTAACTTTCAAATTAATATGATGTTTGTGGTATTTATTCGTAGTATATCTTAATGAAACAATTGTACGTGTGTAATTTATAAAAACCATTATATATTTAATTAATTATTATTATAAATTCGTTAAAATACATTTTAATTCCATTAATTGGTATTTGGTAATATATATAATTATAAATTATTAATACAAACAAACAAAATTAGAATAACTGTCTACTAAGTTTTACTTAATGTATACAATATGTTATTAAATACCTATATATGTATTTTCATAATAAAAATGTCATTAAATTTAGTGTTTAAATTAAAAATAATTTTGTATTGTTAAAACTTTCTTCTCTATATGTTTATATAGGGATTTAATAACATTTGGTTTTTGATTTTTAAAAATACAGATGTGTGTAATTTTAAGAAAATCAATACGATAGATTTATTTATGTATAAAACGTATCTTCTAATATTTTCCTTCTTTATACTATCTTAATATTTTGTTAGATGTTATAGCAATAAAATATATAAATAAAAGTAGTCGTAAGTGACCATATTTTTTATTTATATATATTTTTTTTCTGCGTTTATATATGTGAGTGTTTGCGAATATTTTACTATAAAATGAACATAATAGGAATTGAGTGTTGTCATTTGACAATTTATCTTAATATTTAACATTGAGTCAAAAAAAAATTGCTTTCATGTTATTTGTAATACTTTGAATTGTTTTATTTTTATTAAGAAATTGGTTAAATTATTATCTATGTGCCCTTTTGTTTTTTGACTACTTGTAATATTATAATTGTATGTTGTTTACAATGATTATGTATATTTATTAAAAATACTCTCGCATTTACATTATTTATAATAACCATTATTCCATTAATTTTATTTTGTTGTTCGCTTTTTCAAACTTTATTGTTGTTATATATTGAATGTTGATACTTGAATAACGATAATGATTGTTGAGTAAAAGTACAGAGAAGTAAAAATATTATGTAATATATTTTTGTCATTATTAATAATAGTATCTTTGGAAGTAATGTTACAACCTATATATATATGCATACGTACAATATTTATTTATTATCAACGAAACAGATATGGTAAATGATTCTTAATGTTTGCTTGGAAAAGGTGGAAACAATGAAATTTTACATAGTAGAATTAAACGTAAATATTTGTTTGCAATAAACGCACGATAAGTATTTCAACATTTTATTACATATTCGAGTATATTGTGTTAGATACTGCTAATTATAAATATTTACATATTTATTGATGGTATGACATTAGTATGTCAATAGAACTATACGGAGAGAAGTTTAGCACATTACAGTAATTATTTTAAACAAACTTTAAAAAATATCAATAACTGTTAGTTTTTAGGTATTTTTCGATTTATATTTTCTAAAACAAATTGTATTTACACTTCGAATTCTTAAAAATATAAAATTGTAAATACTTAATATACCATTGTTACGTTTGCTTACAGTATTTTTAAGAAATTAAAATATTTTCTTTTTCAATTCTTAACTAATCACTATATGTCTATAACAATAGTTTAACTTTTACATATGTATGTAAATCATTACATCATTATCGAAAATTTATTACATATACATCATATCAATATTTTTTTTGAAAACTGGAATAAGGTTTAATTTTTATTTTTAAAAATACACTTTTTACAAGTTGCAAACAATCGATTAATTTATGTAAATACAATATATATAAAAATACAAAAAAATTAATTTTATTCTTTTGAATATTGAAAGTTTTAAATGTGATAAGACAATACATCTTTATATAATTACAACTAAATACCTCGTATGAAATTATTTAAAAAATATACACGATAACTGTAAAAAAATAAATCTTAATTTTAAACTTTAATTTGCTATAACAATTGATTACTCATTTCTTTTTTTTAATCACTTTTTTATTATCATTAGAATTAAAAGTTCCTCTTTTCTTTGTAGAAGTCACCACTGATAGATTAGAATCAAATGGGAAAAGTTGTGTTATATCATTTTTTATAGATTTCAAATTATTTTCAATGTGATCAATGGCCGGAAGTGTTTCATCTAACACTTTTGGCGGTTCCAATTCTAGAGCTAATGCTTCCAACATTGCCCAATGAAAATTTATTTTTGGATTTTTTATCAATTTTGGATAGTAATCTATGGACATTTTTTGACATATTTGTTTCGCTATAGATACTTGTTGGTCTGTAATTTTTGATAAGTTATTATCAAATGCTTGTGGCTTAATTGACCTTAAACATTCTAAAAATGGTAAATATATAACATGAAAACCAGATGGATATTTCTGTACACCATATTCGTCTATAATTTCCTTTTGAGGGAATAGAGCGGATAAATATATCCTACCGCCTTCTCTAATTTTTATGAAGCACATAATAACTTTATTTTTTTCCAAACAACATTCTTGGAGTGTGTTGAATAGAGTCGTACTACCTTCTACTACATCCTCATTAGGCTGAATAAAGGAAGATGTTTTAAAATGATATGATACAATAATTTTGTCTTTGTCTATAAAACCAAGTAACTTAATGCCTGGATTCATAACGCTGTTCTTTAAAATTGAAATATCTTCTTTATTGAATATTATTTTTTGCTGGGCTATAACACAATACTTAGTCAGTTCAGTTTTGTCCATTAATTGATTTGTATCTATTCTAAATACTTCATTAATGGATACTAAAGGTATATTAGTATTTTTGTCCAACTTAACTTTTGCAGGAATTTTTGATTTTGAATAAAAATTAAACAACGAAGTGCCTATATAATTATTTTTGTCAATAAAAAATTTAATTTTGGACACACTTCTACCAATACTCATTATTTTATTGATTTCCAACATAATATCATCTTTATTTTCTAACCCATAAGTTGGTTTGGAAATATTGTTGAAATGACTTAGAACACCATCATAAAACATTTTCATGTTAAAAGTTGAACCAATAGGTATAAGTTTAAAATCAATTTTATTTTCAATAATATCATCCAATATTTTTCTCAGTTGAAATTGTTGTTTAGAATTTCCAATTTTTGGTTGGTCATTACATGTAATGAGCATAATAGTATTAGAACTTCCATTTTCATTAAATTTATTTATGAGAAAGTTACCATATTGCAAAGCACTTTTTAGTGGCATTGATGAAGACTGTCCATAACTAGTTTCATCTGCTAACATAAGATTATTAAGTAATGTAATATATTCAATATTCAGTTTGCTCGGTTCTTTTAAAACATTAATATATTTTGGAGTAGTCTTTTTATCATCATTGGTACCAAATAATATTATGCCTATTTTATCATTCTTGTTTCTTTTTATAAGGTTCAAAACAATGTTTCTACACACTTCAATACTCATTTTAAAAAATGTCGTGTTGTTGGACACCGTGTCAAACATAGGTTTTGACGCATCAATTAAAAACATTATGTGCTGTTTAACAATCCACTTTTCTTTTGGATCATCTTCAAACAATTCGTTTTCCCACTCTATGGGAGACTCGGCTAAGGCTGTCATCTTATTGAATGAGTTGATAACTAAAAACAATACAGAATATAAGTAAATTATAATTTAAACAAGTAGGAAAGAAAAATTAATCAATTTATCTCATTTCACATTCCAAAAACACGTATATTGAAATTTTTATAAAATTTGTTTGCATTCAAAAAAACACAACTAATAAAAATAATAATAATCGGTAGTAATTTAATTACTTTATTGATTATATTACATATATTTTACGTATTAAATATATGCATCAATGTACCTTCTGATATCTAAGCAAGTGCTAATGTTTAATACACCTGACATTTACAATTTCATATCGAATAGATATTTTAAAATTTCAAATTATGTTAAAGTTACACTATTTCAAATTATTTTAGGAACAAAAATTCGCCTTGTGTAAAGTCAAACCATAATCAATATAATAAAATTAATGATTTTACCGCCATTTTTGCTATAGATAATGATATTATTTAATGATAAATTTTTAGGATATTAAATCAGTGTTAACTGTAATACATTAATATATTCAATACTTTAAACATTTTATTAGCTCAAGTATTGTATAATACATTTTGATTCTTTGCGAATGCCAATAATATTTTACATTTATTGTGTTATTTGTTAGTAGTTTTCCAGACATGTGTACCATTGCATATACTATTAATAACTTAAAAAATCGAACAAACGGTAAAATTAAGAAATAAGTTTATACAGTTACAATTATATTTCGATGCAATTAAAACAAAATATAGTTCTGAAAATTTGAAATTGTTGATCACTATTAATTTTAATATGTATTTATTTTTTATTTGTGTGAGAGTCATTATTTAAAAAAATAGTTTGGTCTAAATTAAATTTTGAAATAACAGTATTTTATTCTTTATCAGATTTTAGTTAATTTTCTTTTTCTTTTATATCGAAAGTTGATTTTTAATATAATCAAGGATGAGTACTAACTAATCAGCATGATACTATCCATTAGTATATTAACAGTTTAAAATTTTCCACATAATTGTAGCTACAATGTATAATTTAATTTTTTTAAATGGGTAGTCCATAAATGTTTGTCACCATTTTTTTAGTAAGCGACTTAGGTTCAAGTCACTATAATTTAATATCATATCAGAGGATTTTAATTACTTTAAAAGGATTGACAATTTTAATTACTTTACGGTTTCCTTCCACACTGGAAGAGTTGTATAATAAAATCGGTTTATAAATATATTTGTTGATTTCAATACAACACTTCATACTTATGCATATAAATGCATAAATGCATTTTTTTGTACTTTTTCGTTTATGTGTAAGTACAGTAAATAATAACTCGAGCCCGTGATCATTTATTAATCCCTAGAATTTACAAAAATCTATTTTTTCATAGACCTCAGGCGAATATGGCACTTTTTTTTGTATATTCTGTTTGCTATGTTCTGTGATAATAATGTTATCTCTATAAAAAGTGTTATCTTTTATCAAAATTTTAAATTGTTTGCTAACTTCAAGTGTACACGTCCAAAACTTTAAATTATTCAATACTAAATTTTAGTACTAAAAACGTGTCATTTGAATACATGATAAATACAAATAAAACAACAGCGATTTGTTTAGTTATTCGTTTTTGAATACAGCAAAGTTTTTGTGTTTCCTGATGTTTTACTGGTATAATTCTAGAGAAAAATAGGATATATAGTTTTATTTTCAAAAGTTTACTACCTTATTTACAAGTAATAAAAGTAAAATATATTTATGCGATTCATTTATTAAAATTTAAGTAAAATATCAATTTTGACATTATATAATTGTTAGTATTTATCAGTTTTTTGTTTAATTTGGTGAGTAATATTTGCATATTTATGATAGCTTTTATTGTGTTGATTACGAGTGTAATTATTTTTTTCCTTAGCTTGTCAGTCCATTAAGGGCTATTGCTGCCACCATGAAAATTCTTCATTTCTCTTTATCGTATGATTCGTCAAAAATCAAATTTTTCATGTTTTTGTTGACTTGGGAAACTGATTTTACAGTTTAACATTTTTACTTAAACCCAATCTATTTATGTTTTATCCAATAAAAGCCAATAATTATTCGTCTACTATTACTTTATAAAATAATATTTCCTAATTAAAACTTTTATTGTTACTTATTGATAATTATAGTTATATTCTTTTAAAGTTTAAACCCTTTCAAATAAATAAATATATACATTTAAATATAATATTATATATTTAAAAAGCTTGTAATTTTGGCTTTATAACTTTATTAAAAATATAATATACCTATTTCAGTTGGTTATGCAGAATGATAAACAATTTCCTGAATTACCAGTAGAAAATGTTACACCAGGAAATTTGGTATCAATAAAACATTTTGTACCAAAAGTTGGGCTATTGCATCATAAAGAATCTTCTCAATTGATACTATGTAAACCAAAATTAATGCCATTAAAATCTATGACGTTAGAAAAATTACAAAAAATGCAATCAGAAGCTGAGAAAAAGTTGTCAAATAGATAAATTAATAACATTTATAATGACCGTGGGAATATTTAGCGCCGAAGTCATATGTGCCTTTGTCTTAACAATAGTGATACTAAATCGTTATGGAAATTGGAAAACACAAAATATAATTGTGACATTAGCTGTGCTCATTGCTTGGTATTTTTCTTTATTAATCATCTTCGTTCTTCCTATCGACATATCTTTAGTAAGTTTATTTTTCAAGAAGAAAAATTATTATTACTTATTAATTACTATTATTATACAATAAATATAATATATTCTGTTGTAATTAATAGAAATTTCATGTTAACGAATTTAGAGAATATCAACTGATTGGGAACATTGGTTTTATATCTAATTATATTCGTATTTATTGAATTTTTTTAAAAATTCTAGGCAGCTTATCGAAAATGTATTCAAGATGAGCATCCTACAAATATTTCAAATTCTAGTCAAGAATCAACAACATGTAGAAAACCCTGGAGTTATGTGCCAGAATCCACTTTACCAAATATGTGGAGAGTGGTTTACTGGACTTCTCAATTTCTTACATGGTATATATAAATTGATTTATTAATAATTAGTACGCCATATATAATTAATATTTATTTGAAATTTTTAGGTTTATCATGCCAGTTATGCAATACTATGTGAAATCTGGAGAATTTAGTTTAAAAAAAAAATTAAAAAATGCCGTCAAAAGCAATACACTCTATTATAGTACATTATTGATAATTGTTACAATACTCATAATTTATATTGCTCTTAAGCCTGGAGTAAAGTTAGATTGGTAAATACAAATTATATCTACATTACAGATATATTTTGAAAATAGCTTATGTAATTTATGTAGTCAAACTAAATTTACCATAATACTAATAATTTAATCTCCAAACGTGCTTGATACTCGAGTAATTTCAATTTTTAAAATAATTGAGTTATATTATAACTTATAAACATAAATTAGTTTATAGATATGATATTGTTTCTGAATTCAGTCTTTGTATTTATTAATTTTATTAACAAAAGAATGTTCATAAATTAATTTAGAGCGTTTTAAACCACTAAAATTCATTTGAATATAGCATTTTTTTAGTCAAGGTAGAATTGATATAGTTTTTTTGCTATTTATTAGGTTTAATTATTTTAAGGAATATTACCTATATTAATTGTATTTTTAATTAAGCCTCAAACGTTTAAATTAATTTTTTTATAAATAATATTAAGATACTGTTGTTTTATTTTAGGCAAAAGTTAAAAGCAATTGCATCATCTGCTAGTAACACATGGGGATTGTTTCTTTTAATAATATTGCTAGGAGTTGCATTAGTTGACATTCCAAGAGAATTGTGGCGATCTAGTCAGATTGATTATACTTTAAGAAAAATATATTTTAAATTGTCCAAACTCAATACAGAAAAATTAGAATCTGAAGGAGCTTTAGAAGATGTTCTTGAAGTACTTATATTAATTAAATTATGTTTTAAATTTGACCATTTATTGATCTAAAAATAAACTAAAATTTATGTTTTTACCACAGTCAATAAAAAGTGTTAATCTTAGTATAAATGCTAATGATCCACTGTATGATTGTTTTCAAATAATTTTGAAAAAAGTTCCTGAAGATCAACGTGACTTTTTGACAAATGTTAGATCAAATTTAAGAAATCAGATAGCACCTCCTTCAATTGGTACATTGACACGACTTCATAAACAAGTAATTTAAGAAATATATTTTCATACGCTAATTTAATTAAGTATTGATTAATTGCAAAAAAAAAATTACATAATATGTTTAACATAAGTTAAGTTTTGTAGCAATTAAAAGTCTAATGTTTTGATCAAAGGATGTACACACAGCTAGTCCTAATTTGGCTGGACACCATCTGAAATTATTGATTGGTTGAGTTGATATTAGTTGATTCTGAATCAGTTGTAATTTGCCTGGATTTGTTATCATATCACCATCAGAGTCAGCTTTACATCTCTCTTCAGGATATTTATATTTCCACAAATAAACCGAACCATTTCCTCCAGTTGTCATAAAAATTTCCCTGTTTTGTGGTAAATGTCTAACTGTCCAAATAGTATGTTTTTGTAAATTGTTTTTTACATGCCCAAATCCTTTAGTAGGATGCTGAATTTTAATGTCATACACATAGAAATTTGATTCAATTGTTGTGGCTACTAGTTTATTCATTTTAATATCTCTCCTATCAAATTCCAAACTGCAAACTCCGTTTGATACATTAGTTTCCCAGCGTAATGCCATTGCTCTTAAGTCTAACATTTTAATGTCTCCATTATCATAACCAGCACATACAATGCGTTCTTCTGAATTATAAGAATTTCCAAAAGCTACAGTCCAACAATCTCTCTTTGTTGCACCAATTTCAGTTTCCATTTTCGCAACTGGTTGTTTTTCTCTTGGATCCCATATTTTTACCGAACCATCTTTTCCACCTTAAATAGTGATTATTATATATTATTAATTAATCGAAGATTTAAATGTTTTAATAATGAACAATGTTCATACCTGTCACTAATTCTGGAGCTCCACATCCAATTCCAAGTCCACCAATTCCATCTATGCAGTATATAAGACCTTGATGAGCTTTAACGGCGTAAACTGATTTAGCTGAATACTCTAAGTCTATAATTTCTAGGTCACCCCCAAAATTTCCAATTGCCAAGTGTCTTTTATTAATTGAACTTGATTGAAAAGTAGCACATTCAATAGAAGTTGGTTTCTCATACGCTTGAACAGTTTGAATGTTGTTGTCATTCAGTGCATAAATATTTACAACACCTTTTAAGTTTGGTTTACCACCAACTGTTGTAAACTTTGCCGAGTTGTGAATCCATTGACAGTCTTTTAATTGGTAATTAACTGGATTCTCTATGTGAATAATAATCTGAGATTTACTTAATTTATCCATTTTATTTGGTTATGACTTTATCTTACACAATATTTTTAAGAAGAAATTAGATTGAACAATACATAAATAATGTTACTATGGTTACTCGTAAATAGTGTGTTATATCAATGAAGCACTAAATACATATTTTTACTTAAAAACAATAATAGAGTATTTAAATTTTGTTATCAGACTTGCAGAAATATAATATTGTAATATTAATTATTACAAACAATAAATGACCCCTAGTTAATAGTTTCTAATTTAAATTATATATATATGATACTAGTGAAATACTAATTCAAATTATGTTAAAAATTAAAAAGTGAAATGTTTAAAAAGTAATTTTCAAAAATAATTTTTTACGTTATTTTAGTTAATTGTTGCTGTGCACATGTATCAACGTACAGATACTCAAGGCAGTTTAATGTTAGAAAAAGCTATTTTTTTGGAAGATATTAATTCAAACATGACATCTAGAGATCGAAAGTTTAAGAAAATGTTTAACAAGCCTTCAATATTGAATAATTATGTTGATACATCAACTATTGGCAAGTTAAATAATTTTAAAAACAAATTATTAATACTGTTGTGTATTTATTTTTGCTATTCAATGTTTGTGGAAATACTGTGTAAATTGTTTCTTACATAATCTAATTTGTTTTTTAAACAAAGTTATGTATTATATTTATATTTGTTCTATTCTTATTGTATTACTGTTATTTGTTATCTTATTTTGTATGTTAAATTTATTTGTAGAATGGTATTGGTGGTGTCGGATACATCCTATGATGCTTCAAACTTTATCGATGATAACTGGTATACTATCAGTTGTAATCGTGTGGTCTGAAATGACATTTTTTAAAAAACAACCAGTGCTCTCTATTTTTGCTTTAATGGTTAATGTGGCTAAACAAAATAATGATTATGTTATGATACAGGTAAAAAATAAACATCAAGTTTGTATTTAAAAATGTACTCTTCACCCGTAGTTAAATTGTTTTTATTAACAGGTTTTATCTACAATATCTATCGCGTATTTGGCATATTGTACATATTCAACAATATTTAAGATAAAATTGCTGAACATTTATTATTTAGCTCCGAATCATCAAACCACCGAAAGTAGTTTAATATTTTTTGGACTGTAAGTAGCTTTTAGTTTAATTTTTTTCGATACTTATTATAAATCTTTAAATATACATTACAGGCTATTAAGTCGTCTGACGTCGCCATTGTGTTTAAATTTTCTCGGACTTATCCACATGGATAGTCATATGATCAAGAGTCGTATGTTAGAAACCAACTACACCCAAGTAAAAGATTGTTTCATACAACATAGTATTATGAAATGTTCTTTTACAATACTTTTCTTTTAGATAATGGGCTATATGGACGTGATTTCAATAATTAGCGATGGTTTCAATGTATACTTTCCAATTCTTATACTCGCTGTATGTTTGGCAACTTACTTTAATGTGGGATCACGAATATTATCTTTATTGGGTTTCCCTCAGTTTCTAGAAGACGATGATTTGGTGAGCGATTACATTCAAGAAGGGCGCTTACTAGTTGTCCGAGGTAAGCTGTATACTGAACACCACCTTCACATCAGTTTATACTCATATTGTAATATTTAACATAGAGAAAGAAAGACGTGAACGTAAATTACGGGGTAATGAAATGCGTCGTAAGTATAGAGAAAGATCGCTACCAACTACGAATGATAATGTGGAAAATAGTACGTATGATTTGCGTTATTATAACTAATTACAATCTTTCGTTAATATATTATTGTTTATTGTACAATGGTAATGGATATGTTGAACTGTTAGGAGTTACACCATCACGGACTGATAACATGAAATCATATTTGTTGGACAATGCCGATCCCATTGATCGATCTTATCAAAGTTATAGCGTAAATGAAGCAGAAAGACAATTACCTAGCGTGAGCACCAGACCAACAAATAACAAACGAGAACCACCGAGAAATATATTTAGTGATTTATAATTTTGTTTAATATTTTATATTCTGTACAATAATACCTAATAATGTTTGTCGTTTTATTTTATTTTGATACGTTATAAAAAAAAACTATGTGTTTTTGGAAAAAATAACTATTTTATTCTTGACATTTTTTTCTATACAATTTTAATACGTTTTAATATATTTATTATGTTATTGGATCGTATAAATATGAAATAAAATAATATTGATTGTATTTTGATGCCATACAAAAGCAGGTTTTTTTTATTGACGTTTCTGAAATTACAGGACCAGTTCTAGCCCTTTTTTGGTACTGTCATTGATTAATATAAAAAAAAAATCATTAGATCGGTGTTTCTTGTATGAATATAATAAAATTTCAACTAATACAACTTGTGTAGTTCAATTTAAATTAATATTTAGTTTTACATTCATTGTCTGAAGATTGTAGTGAAAAATTTTGGAACGAAGAATTAAAAGTAACGTTCATATTTTGGATGAACAGTGGCGTATTTATCTATATATATGTATATAGAATATTTCCATAGGAAGTGATGTAGAATATTTGTCATATCACAAATAACAAACTATGCCGCAAACATTTAAAAACAAACAACTACTTGAATAAAGATTGTATTTTGAAGCGGCGCATATTAAACATACTTCGAGTATTTAAAAATTAGTTTCGGAATTATTGAAATGGTTTTCTAAATTGGGTCTTGTAGTAGTACTTCTTCTAATCAAGCCTTTGGTGGTTTAATCGATAGAAAAACTACGCGTTATATTCGACATAATAAAGCATGTAAAATAATACTCAAACCTCAATACAATATATTTTACAAGAAAAAACATACCGAACGAATTATTATTGACTATATCAGTTTCAATTCAATTCGAGATATTTTTCAAACCACATTATTATTTGGAAGTAAAAATATTAGTTATTTGGTCGTAATATATTTCACGAAATGAAAAGGGGAGGGAAAATAATAAAGGAACACAAAAACACGTTTTAAAAAAGCACATTCGTTTAATTATTATTGTTTTTTAAATTATCACACTCGATTCGATTATAATTATCCAATTTTAAATCCCTATAAAAAAATACAATTATTACACGACGTGTTGTAAGGTTCAATACCGAGTTAAAAATTATATGTTACGTAATGTTTGAATATAATAAGACGGTATCTTAGCCGAATTGATAATGACTACGAATTATATTATTTAGGGTGTATTCTAACGCAGCGGTGTTAATTCGAACGATGCGCGTTTAAATGGTTTTTGATTTAAGTAGTACGAGTAAAAATTATAAAAATTAAGTCATTTTTAACGATTTTCCTAATGACTGAAAATGTGTTTTATATTTAGGACGTTAAGTTTATAATAATTCGTTTTTAAATTATTTGTTTTGTTAATAAATTAATAGTTTAATAATAATATATCACACTATTCATACATAACATTCGCGATTAATGTTAAACGATTATACAAATTTAATTCTAATATATTACAACGTGTGCCTTAAGACTACAAAGGCGAACGAGTCTTCCGAGAGCTTATATATATATACATGTCGTTGGAAGTCGATGAAAACGAGAAAGCGAACGAAAATACGACGGAGCGCGCGCTCGCGTTAATACGGCCCGTCTCGTCCGTATTATATTTATTCGATCGTATCGCGGAGATATATAAGCGTTCGGAAGAAACGTCCGTTACAACGATTAAAACACGAATAACAAAAAATCGACGTTATTAATCGTTCGCGTTTTAATCGAGTAATTTTGACTACGAGAAAAATTGTCGCGTTTTAGTTCGTACGATGGCCTTTAATCGGGGAACACTCGTTACGTTAATTAACGCGCGTGTATTTATCGATACATATCCGATTTATTTAATCGAACGTTCGTTACAAAATGTTGTCGTCTAAAGTTTAATATTAAATTTCGTCGGTCGTTCGTTTCGAGTGTCTGCAGCTAATTAAAGGCCAAACGAGACTATTACCGCGAACATGGCAAATTATTAACAGTCGTACAACCGTACAATACAATTACGATATTATTATTATGAATTATATAGGTAGACGCGCGGTGTATTAGAGTTATAAGTATATATTCTATACACGTCTATATATATATATTATATAAAGAGTTAAAATATGATTATTATGTTAAGTAGTCCGGAGACGGTTCGGACGTTTGGTCGTGGTGATTCATGAACATCGGGTTGGGCACTTGGGTCGGATGCGGCAGCGGGCCGTTGACGTTGTTCGGCGTTCTCCTGTAGGCCATCAGCCAACACGACACGGCCACGGCCACGGCCACCAAGGCCAGCAGGGCCGTGATGACCAACGCGACGATCAGTCCGATCACCGACACGCATATGTCTTCGGCGGGCTGGACGATCGGCGCTGAAAGGGGCACCAAACGAAACGTTAATCCGGTGTATTTCTACAGGGTTCGGTTAGGTTACGGTTAACCTAAGTGCGGGACGATCGCGAACGCGTTCTCGTTACCGCGAGGGTATTATTACGAAGACGACGAATTCGAACGTTTCGCCGTAATCGACAATCGGGGTGTCGCGTGTACACCGACCGGACTAATCGCCGATCGTATACGAAAATCGTAATAAATATCGGTCGGTTGGGTGTTTTATCTCGCGACGACGCCGCGGGTGACGAGCTCGGACAGTAGCGTGACGTTCGTCCTAATAAAACGGTTGTCGTAGCGCCTACGTGCGTACGGATTCAGATTGTCGCCACGTGCGTGGTGCAACCCGTTATCCGCTAGCGACGGGTGAACGAAGGCGCGCCGTCGTGTCACAGGTCGGGTGGAAGAAATCAAAACGGTTTATATAAGGACGGTGCCACGAATCGTACGAATGTCTAGAGTGTCGTCGTGGCGTCGGTTGGCGAAGTCGACAGAACGAACATTCGTGACGAAAAATTAAGCTTAAAAAAAAGGTCAAAATCGTGGTGTCGGCCCGAAAAGTCACGGAGATCACCGTGCTCCGGGACCGACACGGAATACTCCTCGTTGAATTAACGATTACTGTCCAACGTCATATTTCGAAATAAGTCGTTCGGAACGAAAGAAGAGTTATGATAACGACAACGTTCGGCCTCACGTAGCGTACCGTCACAACGCGATTATCGACAACGTATTCTATTTAACCTTTTGTTTGACTCAACTTCGACGGAACGATTATCGCGTTTAAAAATACAAATCGAAATACGACGCTCGGGATTTCTTTTTACCTCGCGAAACGTTTATCGAAATCGCGATTTATATTTTAAACCGCGTGTGTTGGATACGCGAGAGTATCGCGTTTTACCGTAGGTAATAATAATATTAACGTTTGATCGGGGGGGAGGGGTTGTAGACAAGGTTGGAGAAAGGAAAAGTAAGTGAAAGTGGGTCAGACGCGTAACGAAATTTAAATAATAATAACCGCACGTTCCGTCGATAACGAAATGTTCGTTTCTTTTCGAGTAAAAGAAGCGCCGCCGGCGAAGATTTTCGCGGATCAGTTTTTGAGACACGTCGGACGTATTATTATAAAATAATCGCGCGCATACGTATACGATTCCGTTTTTCCAAGTATAGTTAAAACAATACATACCTTCGGTCGGATCCATCAATCGTTCTTCCCTGCGTTCGAACGTTAAAATGGCGTTCGATTCGATCGTGATCTCTTCCCTCAGCTGTCCTCGCTGTGCCAAGTCGAGATCATCGTCGTCGGGTTTGCTGTTTCTGGCTACCTCACGCCGCTTACGTTTACCGAACGCGTTATAGCCGCGGCAGTTCACCTGTCACGAGATCGAACAACAAATTCGTTTTTCCTTATTAAACGTTACAACAATAACAATACCGTATTAGATCGTATAATATACACATATTAGTACGGCGTTGTCTACGACGTCGATCTTTAATCGTACACGCATATATTGTATTCCGGATGACGGGTACGACGAGGATAAGACGCCCGCGGTTGAGAACGGTGGGGACCAATCACGGATTTACCCCTACTACTACGTACGTGTCATACGTGTGTATTATATATTCGCCTACACTTGGCGAGTATTGACTACGCCAGACGCGTTTTCGAAACGTTACGCCATCGTTTTGGTAGTTACGCGGATTCACACGGACAGCACGCGTAAACGGTTACACGGATAAATTCGGACGCGCCGGAGGCAACGTAGCGTTTTCTCAGCGCTCCAGACGTATTTAGTCGTTACAGCGCCAATACAAATCGATCGTTGTTCCCGTAACCAAATCGTATTTTATGTTACGCGCGTTCGGCGTTCAAAATACAAAAACGCCTTTTTCGTTAAATTAGAATCAAACGTCGTGTACCGAATACTTAAAGCGTTTCTTATATCGTACTTAGATCGAATTTCGATTTTTTTTATTATTATAATTCCAAACGTAATATTTCGAAACGCTCGCCATTTATTTAAATTCTCGAATAAATGACGTCATTTTTAAAAAATTTTTCGTTTTTTTTTTTTTTAAAAGTGTTTCGTAAATTAATTTAAAATAGCCAAACTACGCGCGAAAATACGACGCGTGTAAATAAATATCCGATTTCGTCTAGGTATAAACTATATCGTTATTACGAACGAAATATATTTTACGGGATTTCATTTGTCGCGTGCAGCCGAGAAAAGAGTAATTTGCAAAGAGTCCACGCGTTTGCACGACTTTGGTTTAAAAAAATTGACGATGGCGTGTACGTTTCTACTTTGAAATAAGGCCCAAGTGCCTAAGTATAGTTATTTTTCTAAAATATAGTTTCGGAATGATTATTCGACAAAATGAATTATATATAACTAAAACGATTCAAAAAACGTCAGTACAACGTATGTACACACAATGTAGTAAGCTACTTTTCATCGGGTCTTTGGCGAAACCAATTTTTGTGACTCTACATTACCGCTAAGTACGCGGCCAACTTACGGTATAAATAACCTACGCGCGAAATTTCGAAATTTGACAAGTACGCCGTAATCACTTTTCCGCGTCGTTTCTATACGTTAAATACGAATTTTATTTCGTGTATAATACGAACCGTTTCGATTTTATTTTATTTTAAGTGTATTGGTTTCGCGTCCTAAATATTTTTACGTCCCAGCAATCACACATGTCGCCGCCAACCTCTAGCTACGGTACAACGGTAGCTACGGCGCGTTGAATTATTAAAATATGATCGTAAACAGATACGTACCGGTTGGCATTTACCGAAGCACACGCGTATGTTACACTGGAAACGAATGTTGTCAGAGCTCGGGAACTTGAACGCGTTAAAACTGGCCAACAACGATTGGGTGTCCGCGTTGTAGTCCCAATCACCGAATATGGTCGGGTCGGTTGCGCACCCGTTCTCGTCGGTCACAATGTACTCGTTCTCGACATTGTCTTCGATCGTTTTCGCCACACAACTCCTGGCAAATCCTCCGTAGATACCTATCGGTAATCGATGCGAAAGACCAACGTTAGTTAACGCGACGTCGGGTGGGGGTTATTAGTTATTAGCGCCGAACAATCGTAATTTTAGCGGGACGCGGGAACGATATTCGGGATTAAATAGGTCGGGACGGCGGTCGTATTCGCGGACGATGGTTTTTGTAATTTTCGGGGAATGGGTTGTAGCAAAAACGGAAAGAGACGTTAAAAAAATTTAATTTCGTAGCAATAAAATTCCCTCGGCCGCGATAATACGCGATTGTTTTAACAGATGTTTGCACGTACTCGATGGTTGAACGTCGACTTGTAGCATGAGATTGTCGCCGATTTCCGCCGAGTCGATTTCTTGACCGGTGTGAGTGACGATTTTCATCAGGCACGTCGGCGGCGGCCCGGTGTTCGCTATTGTACCGGCCGTGGTCAACATGGATACGTTGAAGCCCAGTGTGACGTTCTGTTCTCCCGTGTTGTACACGCAACGGATATGATAGGCTTGAGCCTTGTACGTGACTAGTTTAGGATGCTTTTGTACAACCAACACGAAGCTGGCTTGGCCCTGTTGCGCCGACCGTAAAAAAAAAAAAAAAACGAAAACGCGTCGTTTAGAAATAGGAAATCGTTCGGACGAAATTTAATCGAAAACTCACGTTGATGTGTATAAGCCCGCAGTCGCCGAAGTTCACTTTGAACATTTCCGTCTTGGACAACGAATCTTGCGTCGTCGACACCACTCGTCTACACTTTTCGTCTTTGCTGTGACCCTTTACGTATAAAACGCCGTTAAATCCATTGTCCGTGATGTAGATTTCTACTTGTACTCCATCCGACAGACACGTGACAACCATTTCTGGTCGCGGGAAATCGGTCTTAAAATTTGTCGTGTTTTCTGAAAATTAAATATATAAATCTTTATTTTTTACTGGTTTAGTCGGAACGAAATCGATCGAATAAAAAACCGCAAACTAGTCACTATTTGTTTCATTATAATATGTCGCGTCAAACACATACTCTGTAAGCATTCTCCGTAGACGTTCAAACTGTATCCATGCTCGATTGGACATATACACCGTCCTCTTTCGTCTATGATAAAGCCTCTATTCAGCGCGCACACGCAACGACCGTGTTCGTCCACCTTAAATCCTAGTTCGGCGACGCACCGCCGACATTCGTCTTCGTTGTTAAGGGCCGTGCCCGGAGGACACACGCACTCGCCATTGTCGTTCCGTACGTATCCCTTGTCGATCGGACATTTAGCAACTAAAAGACAACATAAGTTACGAGAAATCGTTTAGACAATTAACGAACGCCACGGGACTGGTTAAACGAAATACCTTCGATACATTGTATAGCCGCGTTTCCCTGTGTACCGGGAAGACATTCGCACGTCATCGTTCTGATCGGGAACGTGTCCAGCACCGTACATTTCGAGTTTATTCCGCAAGGTGTCGAAACGTCACACGGACTCACGCATAATTTGTTAATACAACCCGTTTGCGACGGACAATCGGAGTCGCTTCGGCATTCGCTTTCGACTATAACGAAATTAGTTTTGAGCGAACGTTCGGCACGAAATGATTACCTAAAATACATACTCTTCTTGCAACTCGTTCCGACGTTCCCCACGTAACCAGGCGGACAAGCGCAATCCGTACGGTGGTTGTACACCGTACACTCCGACGGTTTAACGCACGGGTTGCTTTTGGTGCACGGGTCGATACATTTGGAGTTTATGCACGCTTTGGTACTCGGACAATCGGTGTCGGAACGACAACCGGCGATTACGCAAGCTATTTGCGGATTACCCGTCGTCCCGGGCGGACATTCGCATATGGCTTGATGGTTGCTGCCATAACATTCGGCTTCTGTACCGCAACTGCTACCATCTGCCGCGCACGCAGCGACGCAGATACGGTTGACGCAGACGTGTTGACCGGAACAATCGGAATCACTACGGCATCCGGCTGAAAAAACCAAAAACGTGTACGTGTAATAACGGGCGGGGACCTTCGTAACGAATGAAAAACGTTCCACGCGTACCTCTTGAACAATCGATTTCCGGGCTTCCGTCGAATCCAGCTAAACAAGAGCAAACGGGCTTATGGTCCCATACCCTGCACTCGGAGTTCGGCCCGCAGTTGCACGGGTCTATACACCTTCCGTTCAAGCACGCTCGGTCCGATGGACATTGCGTGTCCGCCGTACAAGCGACAGCCGTCATTGGCGGTACGACCTTGCAAGTGCCGCTTCCGCTGCTCACATAGCCGCTGGGGCATTCGCAAATCATCGTTCTGACCGGCAGCGAGTTGATGACCACGCATTCGGCTGGCTCTTTGCAGGGTTCCAGGGTGGCGCACGGATTCTGGCACACGTTATCGAAACAAGCCAACAGCGACGGACAATCGGCGTCTTCTTTGCATTCGGGCTGGACTTCTTGTCTGCAAGCCACGTACGGGTTGCCTACCATTCCTGGCGGGCAGCGGCACAACGCGAAATGATTCTGAACTTTGCATTCGGCTTGAGACGAACAAGGGTGCTCGTAGACACAAGGGTTAATACATTGTCCGTTGATGCACGCGCGGTCACTCGGACAGTCGTTGTTGCTGCGGCAACCAATTACCAAGCATCGATCATAGGGATTTCCTCTATAGCCGCTCTTGCATCGACACTCCGGTCGGCTAGCGATTGTGAAGCATTCAGCGTTCGGTCCGCACGGATCTTCTACTATACACGGATTCAAACAATGGCCGTTGACGCAGGCTTTACCAGATTCACATTCGGAATTCCTCTTGCATCCGACTACAATATAATAGAATATTATCAAACAACACGATCGCGTTACCAATCGTTCTAACGACGTACCTGTTCTGCAAGCGAAGTTTGGATTTCCGTCATAACCTTCTAGGCACGAACAGACTGGATGGTGATTTTGAACGAAACATTGGGCGTTCGTACCGCAATTACAAGGATTACGGCATTGTCGATTTAGACACGCTTCGTTCGTCGGACAGTCGTCGTTTGTAGTACAACCCGGCGGCGAGGATACAATAACTGAGAACAAAACATAAGGGGCGAACATTTAAAAATATTGTCTTCACCGCGTGGAAAATGAAATCTAACCTTGTTTGCATTCTCCACCCTCGTCGAGTACCCATCCTTCAGAGCATGTACACGTCATTGTTCTAACTGGTACACTGTCCAAGACTGAGCACATGGCGCTGTTCGAACACGGTTTAATTTCTTGACACGGATTTACGCATTCCTGTTTGATGCACGCGAGACGGCTGGCACAATCGACGTCGATTTTGCATTCCGGTTCCCCAAACAGTGGAGGCGGTGCCCGTTCACAATACGTGGTCGGGTCTCCCAGTGGCAAACTCTCCGGACATCTGCACGCGGCCGCGTGATTTTTGGCGAAACATATAGCGTTCGAAGCGCACGGGGCGCTGTGCTGTTCCGTGCACGGATTGATACAATGTTGGTCGAAGCACATGCGGTCCGACGGACAGTCTATGTCGTATGTGCATTCGGTTCTTTCGCACTTCTCGAACGGATTGCCAAAGTAGCCGGGCGGACATTGGCACGCGGCGCGATGATTGTCGCCGTAACATTTCGCCGTCGGCGCGCAAGGATCGTTCAACAAACATGGCGGAACACATTCGCCATTGTAACATTGTTTGTCATAAGCACATTGATCGTCCGATGTACATCCCACTGAAATTATTAATAGCGCTATTGTATTATCGTCCCGAAAGCAGTAACGGTTAAACGAAATTTCAACCAACAGCGATTAATACGTTTTTCGATATGGGTTTCAGGTTTTAAATAATTCG
The DNA here is from genome assembly GCA_025469175.1 of Geopemphigus sp. TES_GeoC_2020. NCBI lineage: Eukaryota > Metazoa > Arthropoda > Insecta > Hemiptera > Aphididae > Geopemphigus > Geopemphigus sp. TES_GeoC_2020. The sequence continues at coordinate 144,289 of JAIPRN010000055.1, forward strand.
TTTGAAAAAAAAATCGTAATATTTACTTTTTATACAGCCTTGTTGAGGATTTCCGTAATATCCAGGCTTACAAACACAACTAGGATAATGATCGTATACTTTGCAATCAGAATTTGGTCCGCAATTGCAAGGACTCACGCATAATTTGTTGATGCATGACTCCTCTGGGCTACATTCCGTATTTGATACACATTCGACGTTCGGTATTGACGCTATTAATATAACGTGGATCGATAAATATTTCGTGTTGGACGTTCACTAATAAATCGTAATATGTAAAATGTATTTACGCGGAATGCACGCAACGCGAGGATCTCCAGTGTAACCATTTGGACATCTACAGACGGGTTGGTGATTTTGCGTGTGGCAGAACGATCCTCGACCACAACTGTCTCCCAAAGTGCACGGACTCACGCATTTTTGATTAACGCAACTTTTATCAGTTGCGCATTCGTCGTTCTTTGTGCATTCTGGCGATGGTGGTAAGATTGGAATCGCGACGTCTGTACAATAATTTATACGTAAAATATGTAAGTTTTCGAATAACTTAAAAAAAAAAACAACGAAATTGTATTATATCAATAATACGCACGAAGTGAGCATTCCGTATGAGGGTTGCCAACATATCCTGGTGGACACGAACATGCCGCCTGATGGTTTTGTGAGATACATTGCGCATTTATACCACAAGGATCAATGCGACATGCTTCTATACAACCTTGATTTACGCATCGTTCTGATAATGGACACTCTTGATCGCTTTTACATTGGGGCGTAACGGAAACTAAAATAAACGTGTATACATAGATGTATTAGAACGACGTATTGGAATATATTAGTTATTCGATGTCGACGAAAGAAAATATTTAATTTAAATCCGCGTAAAATAATTAATACTTTAACGGCGCAAAAAAATAACGAAAAATCGTAATTGTTTTTATAGATAATGTATTTTAAACCTATTTAAACGTCGAATAGTCAGTTAAACGGTTGCGGTTATTGGAAATACCTATAGGTTTGCAATGACCATCGATGGTAGCCACAGTATCTGGTCTACATTGGCACATAATAGTTTTGTACGGAACGGTATCTTGAACGTGGCATTCTTGGTCTGGTGAGCAGAGTACAGACGCGGTACAAGGATTTTGACACCTCTGGTTTACGCAAACGTGCTGTGTCGGACAATCGGAGTCCACTGTACACTCGGGAGTTATAGACGGCACTCTTGATTCTGTTTCGCGTTTTCCAACAATATTTAATTAAATTTTTTTAACGACGTTAAATTATTTCTATTCTTGTTCAACTTACCAATACATTCGATGTAAGGATTTCCTTGGAAGCCGCTTAGACACGTGCATGTGGGTTGGTGAGCTTGCGCCAAACACGTCGCGTGCTCAGCGCAGGTGTCTTGTTCGCAAACCGGTCTACATCGTCTGTTTAGTCTGTCGCACGCTTCGTAGTCCGCACAGTCTTCATTATATTGACACACCACTGACACACAAGACACCATCGGTGACCCTTGTGTACCCGCCGGGCAAACACAATGCGCTCTGTGCGCTTGGACTTTACACTCGGCTCCGTGACCACAACTCTGAGTGGAACACGGGTTCAAACAGTTGCTGTTGATGCACGCTTTGTCGTAAACACAGTCGCTATCAGTTTTACAACCGGCTGAAATACATACGGAAATCGGACGATTATTATTTAATACAACGTTATTCGTAAATTAAATATAAATCTTACGTTTGTAACATTGGATTTGAGGATTTCCGGCCCATCCATTCGGACAATTACAAATTGGTCGGTGGTTAATTGTAGTACATTCGGCCGTAGGGTCGCATGGTTTTGATATTTGACACGGATCTTGACAGTATTGGTTCGTACATATTTTTGAACTCGGACATTCAGAGTCTGTTGTACATTCTGGCGAAGCCAGTGGCACTGTAATATGATTTTTACGACGTTTAATTTACGTAACGAAAATTGCTATCATTCTATAGGACATTTTATTTTACGGATTCGCGAATTTCAAGCGCATTACGCACACGAACGTTAAAATGATATTAATCGATATTTGATATAAATTAGGTATTTATAGGCATTAAAAAATATTTTACGATAAAACGATAGTACACGTATATAATAATATTAGATTTGATTTTTCACCTTTGTAACAACTGACAAATGGATCACCAGTAAGGCCATCTGGGCACCTACAAACAGCTTTATGATTATTGATTGTGCACAACGCAGTAGATGAACATGGGTTGGACACTGTGCATGGATTAACACATTGGCGGTTTAGGCACGAGTCTGATGGCTGACAATCGTCGTTGGATGTACAACCAACTGAAGACGGAGCTTCTAAATTGTTAAATAGAATGTACTTTAGTTAATTAGAATAACATGTATAAATATACGTATATACATTTTCTTTATCGAACCTTTAAAACAGATATTAAACAAAATATAGTCAATCTAAATAATTTATGTACATAAAATAGAAAGACAGTAAACGGAAGTGAAGGGATTGACTGAACATATGTTTTATACGTATAAATAAAAAGTATAAACAAATTATGATGTGTTACTAAAAATGAACGTTTTAGAGGGATATTAAAGGAAACAGATAAGCGGCTATTATCTGAAATCACATAAAATTTAATATTGATTAGTAATTGTATCGCGTTAAAAATTTTTTTAGCTGGAATCGTAATACGTGTGATATAATTAGTTTTAAACCGACGTGTTTCTAAACTTGAAACATTTCCATTACCTATTTTACATTGGATGTCGGCATCGCCAACATAGCCTGGAATACATTGGCACGACATCGTTCTGTGAGGCAAAGTGTCCACTACAGTACATTCCGCGTTCGCTCCACACGGTTTTATTTCGTAACACGGGTTTCGGCAATTTCCGTTGAAACAGGCCAATTTACTGGCGCAGTCGGAGTCCATTGTGCACTGAGGCGGTATATCGAGCGGGGCTAACGAATATAAAAATTATTTTTCCAGTAAAGTAATTCGTTAGTGGTAAAACGAACGACACACACACACACACACACATAGAACTTAACGAAACGTTAAATGTACTAAATACCTAAAGCGCAAGAAACATGAGGATTTCCTATATAACCCGGTGGACATCGACACGCCGCAATATGGTTGACTACGTTGCACAATGCGGTCGGGGCGCAATCACACGGGCTTTGGCAGTGTTGGTTTCTGCAAGCCAACGTCGACGGACAGTCGGAATCGACCGTGCACTCGGGTCTTCGACATTCTACAAACGGATCGCCTTCATACGCGGGAGGACAATAGCATCTGGCCCTGTGGTACCCGTCAGTGCGACACAACGCGTTTATACCGCAATGCGTGTAAGCGCACGGATCTACGCAGTCTCCATTAACGCACGAGTTTTCCGGCGGACATTCAGTATCGGCGCGACATCCGACTGTAAATAACCGGACGTAAGATTTATTTGCCGAGTATTTCGTTGATCGGTACTTACTTTCCACGCATTGAATTTGAGCGTTTCCAGTCATTCCGTCTCTGCACACACACACCGATCTGTGTTTTTGAACGTAGCATTGCGCATTCTTAGCGCATGGCGATTCTTGGCACGGATTAACGCAGGCGTAATTGATGCACGCTTTGTCGTTGGAACATTCGCTGTCGGTCGTACACTCTGGTTTGGGTTCTATCGGGAGAAAAATTAATCGTCCGCCATATTTGAGCATATACGTATTTGTTTATACTTTTCCCCATACCTGGTGTACGTTGTATAATACATTGTTGTTTCGGTTCTCCGTAGTATCCCGGAGGGCACGAGCATACGGCATTATGATTTACCACTTGACAAATGGCGTTTAATCCGCAAACATCTCGGCACGGGTCTTGACATTTTTGTGTGAAACACGCCTTGTCTCTCGGACAATCTTGGTTTATGATACACTCCGGGTAAACACACGACGCGACCTCTCCAATTACCCGACACTGGCCGTTGCTTCCGCACGGCGATGGATTGCACGGGTCATTCGGCACAACTAAACAAGCGACGCGAATATTAAAAAAAAAAAAAAAATACGCGCGCGCGCCTATCTAGAATTCGAACAAAATGTATACGTACCCGATGGCCGTTGTTGGGGTTTACATTCGACGAACGGATCACCAATAGTAGGCGGCGGACAGGAACAGACGGGACTGTGGTTAATTGTCTGACAAATCGCCTCATATCCGCATACGCCGGGGCACGGGTCAACGCATTTATTGTTAACGCAAGCTCTATTACGTGGACAATCGGGGCTGATTACACATTCGGGTCGGCAACCACTAGTCGATGGGGATCCTTCGTATCCAAGTAGGCATTCGCAAATGGCGGCGCCATTCATTATACGACAACGCGTATTCGGTCCACACGGCGATGGTACGCATGGATCAGAGGGGATTGGATCTACAAAATTATTGAGGGAATAAAATAGAATCGGTTTTACGGCGGTAAAATTCGTACGTAGTAAAGTACCCTAATTTTACAACAAACGTTATTTCGATAAATTAACGGCTATTTTAATTATCGTTACCTCTAACGGGTATCGGGCGACATATTTGGAAGGGATCACCGGTTAATCCTTCGGGACATGAACATATCGGTATATGATTCGAAACGAAGCACATGGCCGATATGCCGCATGTACCGGGGCACGGATCTTTGCATTTGTTTCTAATACAGGCTTTGTTCATCGAACAATCAGAGCTAACGAGACATTCGGGTCTGCAAGTCTCGTACGGATTTCCTTGATATTCCGGTAAACATTCGCAGATGGCATTCTGGTTTTCAACACGACATCTAGCATTAGGGCCACACGGTGACGGGTAACAAGGATCTGCAGGCGATGTCGGTGTAGGTTGAACGGCTATAATTTAAATAATTCAGTTCTATGAGCAACGCAATTTCATATATGTATATATATTATATATCATGTCGGTATTCGTCCATACTTTTTCGTATAAAACAAATAACTACCACATGCAAATATATATATATATATATATAAATCGTGCAGCACATCTATAAAACCATGCAAAACGTAATTTAAAAACATGCATTTTTAAATACTTTACAAACCGTCATTTAAGATATACGAATAAAACTAGACCGGAGACGACGCTGAATTAATTGAAACGCGAAGATCTAACAATGTACTAGTATCTAACGGGTATAAACGCTTAAAATCTAACTTAAAATAAATTATCTTAACGACGACTAGTGTATAATGAACGTAATTCCGAAGTTCGCTGTTGTGAATTAAATTAATTATTAAAAACATAATATAACCGTCAACGTGATAGAAACACGATGAGTCCTTACGCTGTATTTGTTGAACGTAGCATGACACAAAAGGATTTCCAACATATCCTTGAGGACATGTACATTGAGGTATATGATTATGTACGTGGCATTCAGAATTCAGACCACACGAACCGACGCACGGGTCCTTACATTTCATATTGATACACGCTAAATTATATCTACATTCGCTGTTGGAAATACATTCTGGACGACACTGCGGTGGTGAGCCTTGGTAATTTGGCAAACATGTACACGTGTATGTATTAAACGTTACACGGCATTCCGAATAAGGCCCGCATGGACTCGGAACGCACGGATTAATTGGATCTTGTTGCGGTTTTGTTACAACTGTAAGCGAATAACCCGTATACGTTAAAAACGCGCTAAATGGAGGGTAACGTAACGTTTGAAAAAAAATTAGATCAACGTATTTACTTGGGTAGGAACATTTTGAAAACGGATCTCCTGTTAAGTGCGGCGGGCACCTACACACCGCATTGTGATTTATAACTTGACATTCTGAGTTAATACCGCATGTTCCTGGGCACGGATCTCTACATCGTTGATTTAAACAAGCGGTGCTCATTGAACAGTCCGAATTAACTGTACATTCGGGTCGGCAATTAGGCGGATGTCCAAAGAATGTTGGTAAACATGTGCACATTGCTTGGCTTTGCACATCACGGCACTGACTGTTTGGCCCACACGGTGAAGGCGAGCACGGATTTTTTATTACAACTTGTTCTTGTAATATTTTATGGCACGCGACAAAAGCGTTACCAGTCATTCCAGGCGGACAATGGCACATTGGTATATGATTGTATACTACGCAGATTGCGTTGTTTCCGCACGTGCCGATACACGGGTTAACGCATTTATTTTTTACGCACGCTTTATCTTTGGCGCAATCTTCATTTAGAACGCATTCTGGTCGACAACCGCGGTAAGGGTCGCCATGATAACCAGGTACGCATGTACAAATTCCATTGTTGCACGTAGCGCTTGGTCCACACGGTGATGGATAGCACGGATCGGTGTATTGCGGCTTAGGCGCTAATCATACGAACAAAATAAATACGTTTATAAGTACGATTTCTTAATGGTTTTATTTTTCTTAAAACTTACGCGGACTCGGTTTAATATAACAGCTGACAAATGGATCTCCCGTGTAACCAACTGGACACGTGCAAATTGGTACGTGATTAATCACGTTACACTGCGCTCCCATTCCACAAGACCCAGGACACGGGTCCCTACATTTTTCTCTCATGCAAGCTAAATTACTCGAGCACTCGGCATGAACAACGCATTCTGGTCTACAGTTTGGCGGGCTACCGACGTACGTGGATAAACACGAACAAGATGGCGAGTTTCCGTGTGCTATGCATTGAGAGTAAGGGCCGCAAGGTGAAGGCGAACAAGGATTGATAACTGGTGGGTCTTGAGGTATGTCTGAATTATAATAATATAAACACGTTGATTAGCTAATTATCGTAAGTATAACGTTTAATAAAGCGTTTATTTTTTCACTTACGTTGTATCAAAGAGCAATACGTAGACGGATTACCCGTGTAACCGGGGTTGCATTTACATATCGGATGATGGTTTATTGTTTGGCATTGGGCATTTTGTCCACACGTTCCTGGGCAAGGATCGACGCATTTTTGATTTACGCACGCCTGACTTTGTGCGCATTCGGCGCTGGTGACACATTCTGGTCTGCATCCAGGCGGAGTTCCAATGTACGTCGGTAGACAAGAGCAAATCGCTTGTCCGTTACTCTCTTTGCATATACTGTTGGGACCGCACGGGGACGGAACGCACGGGTAGCTCGGAACAATTTCCGCTTCTGTAAAACAACGTGTTATTTTAAAAGTTAGCGTTTTACGGATAAAAAGTACAATTATTCCGACGTGTTTTCACTCACGTTGCGGCGGTATAATCGTACAATATTTAAACGGATCTCCCATATAACCCGGTAAACATGTGCACATTGGGATGTGGTCAATTGTTTGACATTTAGCGTTACTGCCGCAGGTTCCCGGACACGGGTCTTTACATTTATTTGCCATACACGCTTTGTTCGCGTTACAGTCTGAATTCACCACGCATTCCGGTCGACAGCCTTCGTACGGATTTCCGTAATATTCGGACAAACAAACGCACGAACCGGCGTTATTTTGCTCTTTGCACAAAGCGTTGGAACCGCAGGGCGATGGTACACAAACGTTTATTATTTCGTGAACAGGTTCCGCTATTACAAATCGTTTACGTTTATTATCGAACCAATTGCGTTTAATTATTAAAAACGAAAGAAAAATAATTAATATATATATATTCACCTTGTTGTAATATACATTGAGTGAACGGATCACCGTAATAACCCGGCGGACAACTACACCGCGGTGTATGACTAATAACGTTGCACAACGCGTTCGAAGCGCACGACCCGGGACACGGGTCTTTACATTTCATATTGATACATGCCAGATGATAAGAACATTCGCTGTTACTGGCACACTCCGGTCGACAGTTTGGTGGCGAACCAATAAAATTTGGCGCGCACGAGCACGACGGCGAATTTCCGTGAACTTGACACTGGGAATTTGGTCCGCAAGGTGACGGCACACATGGATTTCCGACCGGCTCTGGCGGTACTGTGTAAATGGTAAAAAGCGCGTTGAAAGAAACGTTTTTGAAACGCAAACGGGCGTCTTACGTTGTTGTAATACGTAGCATCTCGAAAACGCGTTTCCGGTGAAACCCGGCGGACATTTGCAATACGGCCTATGGCTTATTGTGGTACATTGAGCGTTTTCACCGCAAGTACCCGGACACGGATCACGGCATTTTTGATTGGAACACGCTCTGTTTGGACTACAATCAGAATCGATAGAACATTCAGGTCGACAAGTCGGCGGCGTTCCAATGTATCCGCTAAGGCAAGAGCACATTGAATATCCATTGATTTCTTTACATTGACTGTTGGGACCACACGGTGACGGTTGGCACGGATTTAGTATTTCAATTGGAGCTGTTGAACGCATTAATAAGAAAAACGCGTTAACGTTTGAATAACGAAACAACGAGTTAAAAAATAAAAGCCAAACAATACCTTGGAACGGTAAACATTGAATAAAAGCGTTGCCACTCATTCCTTGAGGACATCTGCACATGGGTACATGATTGTATACTTCGCATAGTGCGTTTTGTCCACAAGTTCCTGGACAAGGATCCATACATTTGTTTCTTATACACGCTTTATTTTGCGGACATTCGTTATTAAGAACACATTCTGGTCTACACATGTTATAGGGATCTCCTTGATATTCAGCGAGGCATGTACAAACGCCATTGTTGCATAATGCGTTTGGTCCACACGGAGAAGGATTACAAGGATCCGAAGCTTGTTGAGTGGGCGCTAAATGAAGATTTAGATTTTTTATACGTTACGTATACAAGAATATAATACAGAGGTATATTTAATTTTCAGTTTATACTTACGTTCAGGTTTGATGTAACAACTTAAAAATGGATCTCCTGTATATCCTTCGGGGCAAATGCACATAGGAATATGATTAAACACTTGACAATAGGCATTCGAACCACACGAACCGGGGCATGGATCTCTACATTTTTCTCTTATACATGCCTCGTTACTTGGACAATCGGAATTGATTGTACATTCTGGTCTACAATTTGGCGGAGATCCTATATACGACGGAAGACATGTGCATGAAGGAGAACCTCCATAGTCTTGACATTGGGAATAAGGACCACATGGTGATGGTATGCATGGGTTTATTGGTGGCTGAGGTGGAGGTTCCGGGGAATCTAAAAATACATTAATATTTATAAAAACTCCCGTTAAAAAGCCGAATAAATTAAAAATTCTTACTTTGTATAGGATAACAAATAGAAAATGGATCTCCCGTTAACCCTGAATTACATATGCACAGTGGACTGTGATTGACAACTTTGCAGTACGCGCTCTTTCCACAAACTCCTGGACAAGGATCTACGCATTTTTTATTTACGCAAGCTAAGTTTGTTGGACATTCCGCGCTAGTTGTACATTCAGGACGACACATAGGCGGACTTCCTATAAATGACGGCAAACAAGAGCATACAGCTTGATTGTTAAGTTCTTTGCACTGACTATTTGGACCACACGGAGAAGGTGTGCATGGATATATTGGTTCCATTTGCGTGACTAAAATAAAAAAAAAAATCGATTTTTAATTTAAGACAAATCGAAAAAAATGTATAAAAATTATTGACGTAAAACAAGTTTAAACCTACTTTGTGGCGGTATAAAATTGCAGGATTGATAGGGATTGCCTGTATAACCTGGGTTACAAACGCACGAAGCAACATGATAAACCACTTGACAATCCGCGTTTAAGCCACAAGTTCCGGGACAAGGATTTTCGCATTTATATTGTATACAAGCTTTACTCGGTACACAATCTGTGTTCACAATACATTCGGGCCTACAACCTTCGTACGGATTTCCAAAATATCCAGGTAAACAGCTACACGATCCAGCATTATTTTGCTCTTTACATTGGGCATTGGCACCACACGGGGATGGGGTGCAAGGATGAGGATCGTCCCTTATTACTATCTCATCTGTAAAACGTATTTATGGAACAATACTATTGCCTACTAACCAACGAATTGTTAAACTTTATAATACATACCTTGTTGGACCACGCATTGAACCATCGGATTTCCAGTATAACCGTGTACACAGTAACACATTGGCGAATGACTAATAACACGACATATGGCGTTATTTCCACATATTCCAGGACATGGATCTTTGCATTTCATGTTTACGCAAGCTAAATTGTACGAACATTCGCTGTTACTAACACATTCAGGTCGGCAATTTGGCGGTGAGCCAATATATTCCGGTAAACATGAACATGACGGAGACGTTCCTTGAACTTGACATTGGGAATATGGACCACATGGTGATGGTACACATGGATTTCGAATAGGTTCATCTTCGATAATCGCTTTAATAAAAAATAATATTTATATTCGGCGTATCATTAACTTTTTAAAACGCTACTCTAAAATTTCGTGACTTACGTATTTGATTGCACTGAACGAATGCGTTGCCAGTGAAACCAGTAGGACAACTGCATATTGGATTATGGTTAACTACGTGACATTTAGCGTTATATCCACACGTTCCGGGACAGGGATCTCGACATTTTTGATTACTACAGGCTTTACTCAAAATACAATCGGAATTGACCATGCATTCTGGATGGCAGGTCGGTGGAGAACCAATGTATCCATTAATACATGTACATACAGCTTGTTGATTTATGTCACGGCAAATACTGTTTGGCCCACACGGCGAAGGATTACACGGGTCTTGTTGTACAACGGATACTAATAGATAAACAAATTATTAATACGTTTACATTTAAAATTAACGATTTGCCGTGTATGCGTTATTACTTTGATGAGGACGGCATTCTATAAACGCATTTCCGGACATTCCTTCAGGACATCGGCACATTGGAATATGGTTGTAAACATCACAAATTGCATTCTGACCACAAGTTCCTGGACACGGGTCGTTGCATTTGTATTTTATACAAGCCTTATTTCTCGGGCATTCGTCGTTTATTAAACATTCGGGTCTACAGCCAATATAAGGATCTCCTTGATATTCTGGCAAACAAGTGCAAACACCATAGTTGCATACTGCGTTTGAACCACACGGGGATGGGAAACAAGGGTCAACGTTTGGTAATTGTGGATCTAGAAATGATATATTTTGATCGTTTAAACATTCGAATAGTTATAATTTGTATTTTAGCGAATTTCAATAATCTATAAATACCAACCTTCTTGCGGTTTTATTGTGCACGAGCTAAACGGATCTCCTATATAGCCACTAGGACAGTAACAATTAGGTATATGACTATTTACTGTACAAAGCG